>JAUUDW010074930.1:1645-16160 GCA_032361385.1 Panulirus guttatus
CACACACACACACACACACACACACACACACACACACACACACACACACACAGTCCTTCAAGAGATGCAGGGGTAGAACAACCTGAGGAAATACTGTAACATTAAATTAAGCAAGGCTCTTGTTGGGAAAGATGTAAAGAAATACCTTTATAGAATAAGATTGGTGGAAGAATGGATTAGAATGACTGAGGACGTGGTTACTGCAGACGGCACGTGATTACCTGCATAGAAGAGCAATTACACAGTCACAGCTTTCTCTCCAGCACGAACAAGATTGTCCACATCCTCCCTCAGTTCCTCACCTGGACATTTTCTCCAACACCAACACTCGCACGCTCCCCCAAACCTCAACACTTCCACACCCAGCCACACCCTTCAGTACTCCTATACACGTGGCCCTGGACCCACACTCCAGCCCAGGCTCCAGGACCCATACCCCTTCCCAGACCCCGGGACACACCAGAATGGCCAGGAGGGGCGGCAGGTTGATGATCCAGTCCAGTCTTTCGTTGGGGACGATCCAGCAGTGTGTGTTGTCCTCGCCCAGGCCTCGTACCACGCTGTACACCGTCAGCGGCACCAGCGGGAACCCTGCGGGGACGCTGCTGTACTGGGGGCTCAACGGGAACCCTAGGGGGACGGCGTTCTGTGTGTGGTGGTGTACGTGGGGGAATGTATATGGTGGCACCAACAGTATCGTTATGGGAACACCTGCTGTACGTGGGTTAGTGTATTTGGTAATTGGCACCAGTGGAAACCTTGCTGGAGCACCTTCTCTACATGGTTGTGTATGTAGGAAATGTATATGGTTCCAGTGGAACCCTGCTGGAGCACCTGCTGTAGTACGTGGGGGTAATGTACAATGTCACCAGCACTGCAAACATATGTACTACATATGAGCGTGTGGAGGCTCATAATCCTGACGAAGGTTCTCCGTACGTGGTGGAGATGTGTGTAGATAAACCTGACAGGCCGCTTGAAATGTTGTTCATAATGATACTGGAGGAAGGTGAAGTGCCAGAGGAGTGGAAGAGGATAATGTCGTGTTTCTCTTAGGGAAGGGTAACCATGAAGTTGTGTTGGACTACAGACCAGAGTCCATGACGAGTCTGGCATGCAGAAAAGAAAACTAGAAATGGTAAACAGAAAGCAAATGCATAACCACTTGCGAAGTAGAGACTACCATAGCACGAGACAATGTGGCTTCAGGGGAAAGTCGTACATAACAAACCTCATTGACTTTTATAAGACAGTGAGTTCCGTTGTAAACAAAAGAGAGTAGGGTTGGTGGACTGTGTGTTCTCTGGTAGAAAACAAAGGACTCACGCCAGAGAAGTTTTCTCGAAAAAAGGTTAGATCACCAATGGCGTGCCGCAGGGTTCGGTCCTGTGACCATTGCTCTTTTTCATCTGTGTACATGACTTCCCAGAAGGGCTAGACTCGTGCCTGAATATGTTTGCAGGTTTTGCCGAAGTCGTGAGGGAAGTAAAGGGTGAGGGAGTAAGCATCACCGTACAAGAAGAGTCGGAAAAACTCCAAATTTATTCTGATAAATGGTTGAGGAATTTCAATCATAGTAATTGCAAGGTAAAGAGAATGGAACACATTAAAATACTTCCATTAAGATTTATTCGAAGAGGTAATAAGCTGCAGGAATCTGTGTGTGAGGGAATTCGAAGTTAATGTTTTACCCAACCGCTGGCCAGAGCTCCAGCTTTGGAGAATCGTAAAGGAGACAAGCAGTCAGCAGACAAATATTAGATTAGTATTTAAATATTGGTTGAGGAATTATTCACCAAACTATTCACACATTATTGTCACAGTGTTACCATCAGAATTACCCAGATTATAATATTTACATAACTGTATTAGTTTTACAATCATTGGTGTACATATGAATAATAGCTACGATTTTATCAAATCATCGGATTTGCTTTTACATAACTCTAAAAGCAGTTATTTGTTAGTATCACAAGTAACTCGCACATAACTTGCTCATTATATTTGCTTAATTATTGCTCTTTAATGACATGATGTTTTATGACCGGTCCTCTACTGCCTCCGTCTGAGCACTACAATCAAAAGGCGTCGTTGGGGCGACGCGACGCTTGTCCCTCTGATCCCCTTGAACAACGACAGAACGACCCTTGATGAGCACAACCGTACGACCCTTGATTTCAGCGATGGTATTTCCCATGGGTATATGATGACCTGACCTTTCACCTGACTACTTTAAAGGTCAGGTCGGAGGCCAGGCCGTCACACCCAAGGGTCGTACCGTCACGTCTGATGGTGTCGTATACACACTAGCTCCAGGGATAAAGATTTGTGATCAGGTCACTCCTTTCTACCACGGTGGGCAAGTATTAGGCCTCTAGCCTTTTCGTGTAGCTCACCTCCTTTTATTCTGGTACCATCTTTGTATCCGTCCTCTGGTCTTCTCTATTAGTTCTTTGTGCTTCTGTAGGTGCGGTGACCAAACCTGAGCTGCATATTCTAGTTTTGGTCTTATGCAGATCGTGAACAGTATTGCCTTATCCGTATACTTGAATGCATTTCTTATTACTTGCCAGCAGACAGTGTGTCTCCTTTACTATTCCCATAATGTGGGACTCTGGCGACAGCTCAGGGACGATGTCAGACCCCAGGTCTCTATTATACACAGATCCTCGGCTTATTGCATACAAGATGAGATTCATCGATAATGAGGCCATCTCTTACTGTGTCCCGTCCTCATTGATTTACATCAACTCTGGCTAGATTTCATCAACCACTTATCAGACTGACTTTAGAGGCCGTCTAGGTCTGCTTATAAGTTGATGCTCTCCTCGCTTTTCACTTTCATCATGACCTTATGCGTCATCTGGTTATGTGTGTGTGTGTGTGTGTGTGTGCGCGCTAGGTCAGTGTAGATACTTAATTAAACAAGGTATAGGGAAATATTCATGCATCCTACAAAATCAAGTAAGAATTTGAGTATGTACTGCAATTATATTTTATCAACATCACTCACATTCCAACTGGCGGTACACATCCGCTCAGAGTGCACCTGATCTGTCATTCAGGAGGCGCAGCACTTGCAGCCTATCAGAAGACCAGTGCGCTCACCTCAGTCACTGCGAGAGTCCTTGTATTTATTCATTACAGTCAGCATGCAACAGGATGATCTGTGGGTAATCAGAACGCGCGTCTGGTTACCAAGAAGAACCAAGACACTCATTCAATCAGTCAGATGAGACTGGGGTGTTTTCTCAAGACAGTCGATTGGTAACAGGCCACTCAGCTGCCCAGTAGTGATAAAACAAGATGACAATCATCCGATGGCTTCAATACACACTAAGATAACTCCCCCTCCTAATCAGGGAGCAACAGGACCCTCATCAGTCACACTCATTAGACACAAGGACAATCAGCCAACCAATTAGGAGGCTACAGGAAATTGATCTCAGTCAAACAGGAGACACGTATATTCTTGTGATCAATTAGGAAACAAGTGCATATGATCCTCAAGCACTCGAGAGAGCCACTCATTGAACGCAGTCGAGTAAAACAAAGCCACTTAGCTTATCAGAAAGCAGTAGGATACTCATCCCCGTCGTTCTTTTAGCCAATCAGGAGGTCTTTGAACACTCTCCTTCAACTAATTAAGAGCCATTAGGATATTCACCCCAGCTAATCAGGAGGCAGGAGGAGATCTGCACCGGTCATTCACGAGGGCCCTGGACACGTGCCAGCCAATGCGACAGCAGAGGGAAACTAAACTCTCATCAGGATGCAGAAGGATACTCGATATAGTCACTCACGAGACAGGATGACACAAACCCTTGACAGTCGGGAACCTTGTGAGCATTTTCTCCAGCCAGTCACTCTTACACTCGCCGCAACCAGTTACTGTGAACCCAGATAACTAGTCAGGATGCTTTCAGTCAAACTAAATCACTCATTAGAGCCAATCATAATACTCTCGTACACTCACTCCAGCCTATCAGAAGGAACCTTTAATTGCCTCAACCAATCCTGAGGGACTCGGACTTACCCCCCCCAATCAGGTAGAAAACGACGAGGCTGTTCTGTTCGGCGAAGGCGGAGGCGAGGAGCTTGTGTAGGTAGAATCCTTCACACAGGTACCACATGTAGTTACTGAGGCTGGTGTATTTAGTGAGGAGGTTCAACGTGATGCACCAGGGAGGGTTCTGAGGCATCCACGCCCGCACACGCACGTTCACAGTGGCGCCAGGTACGAGGGGCGTGGCACATCCACAGTGGTACCAAGTATGGAGAAAAGGCATCATGTTAATGATTTCGAGACACTACATGGCGGAGACAAGGTTGATGCATGTAGGAAATGGCTGTGAAAAGAGGCTAGTTTAAGAGAAAAAAAAGTCAGAATAGGTTAATGACATCAGCACTCGATGATCTTTCTCTTCCTAGCTATCTTTTCCACTCCCGCGGGGAACCTTAGTAACGAGCGAGTATTGTCCTAATTCTCACACAAACCAAAGTTTACCACCTACCGACAGCTCTAGCACATTACGTCATTTTTTACCTTGACCTTTTCATATGCCCAGTAACAGCACGTGCCCCCACTACTTCCCTATACCATTTGGATCCAATTCTTTATATCCAACTTAAGCTTACTGTCATCCTGAATGTACAGGATTCGGTGCCCCAAACCGTCTTTCACTCCATCCCTCTATCTTCTTTTCGGTCTCACTCTCCCCTCTTGCTTCCTACGCTTCTGACAAGTAAGTCCTCTTTGTGAGTCTCTCTTCGCTCATCCTCTCCATATGCCAGCACTGTTTCAGCACACACTCGTTAGGTCTTCGAATCAGACATCGCTCACTACCGCAACTTTCTTTCTTTGGTCCGGCACGAGTTGATATAATGATACAGAGACTGAAGTAGACAGAGAGATGATGCTGATAATGGCCAGGTACGCTGCGATATAATCAATAACTTTAGATAAGGCAGGAAGGCACGAGAGACTCCACAACAAAGGCATTACACAGATAGATGAGAATGATGATACGACGGTGGCCAGAACAGCAATAAGACTCAGACGAAATGTTGGAAGGGTCAGAGAGCAATTGTGTGACCCATAAACGCTTGACTCTGACCCGTCAATTGTAGGAAGATGCTTTTCAGTTTACCATGTTGTTCAGTCTCCTTCTGTTGGCTCTCTCTCGACCCCGGCATTACTGCGTGACAGTCATCACCACATGCATGTTGCAACAATTATGAAACAGCTGTTATTTTCTAGTATCTTTTATTTTTTACGATTATATTCCAAAATAGATATAACTAGTAATATAACTGCTATTATGACAGCAATCACCGTAATACCTGTATCTGTTTCAAATGTCATATAATAACCTACAATTATGTAATTATGACAAAATTGTCAGGCTTTATAAAATAATTTGCATCAGTTATCTAGCCTTTTTGTGAACAGTAACATTTGTGAGATATTCCAATTTTAATATTTTGAAAAATGTTCGAGAGTGTATGACAGAGAAATTGAGATCTATGTCTTACAAATATTTGGACAAACATTCTGTTCATTTTCTAAGTTATTGCTCCTAGTATAAGCGTTATTATTATTATTATTGTTATTATTATTATCATTATTATTATTATTATCATTATTAATTCTCCTGTAGTGGCCAGGCGGCCCGTCGAGAGCCCAGCTGTTCATCCTCCTCCTTACAGCTGGTCGATAAACTTACCCACATCCCATTAGCTCTTCTGTATAATGGGATAATAACTTGCAAGAGTTCGTTTCTGTTGCAACCTTCTTGTTAAGAAGTTAGAAAAAAAATTTCATTGTCCTTTAAGGCAGAACATTTCAATTTCAACTTTTCGAGGTCTTTTTATTTCTTTGGAAGAGAGAGGCGAAAACCCATTCGTTACACTGATTGGATTCAAACAGTTCCTTAATGAAAGTCATGATATTTAATGATCTTTTTTTCGTTATTGCTTTATTATAAGAAAAAAACTGGCATGAGAGAAACGGTGTTGTCGATGCCAATCAAAGACTTTGGAAGTTAATGTCAAATGTGAACTTCCGGACCTTGGAACATGCTGCTGGGATTGTTGGAATACAACTGTTGTATTAACTTCACGCAATACGGTGTGCGCTGAACGCTACTACTGTACAGTGAGAGTCAGTTCGTTCTCTTTTTATTGGCCTCTTGATCACAGTGGTAAGACCCTAGAGTACGGTAGTACGACCCTAGGGTACCTTCTGACTTGGCCATTAAGGGTCAGGTAAGAGGCCAGGTCGTCATCATACCCAGGCGTCGTGCCGTCCTACTCAAGGGTCGTACTGTCGTACTCAAGGGTCGTACCTTCGTATATGATGGTCGTACCGTGGTACTCAAGGGTCGTACCGTCGTACTTAGTGGTCGTTCCGTCGTCCTCAAGGGATTAAGACCTGAAGTCGCCCTTTCAAACTTGCGAACTGAGGAAAGTGGGCAGATGTAGGTGGTCGTCCTTACGACAGTTGGGGCTTCAGTTGGCAGACTGTTTATCGATTGGCTGGCGGTGTTGACACCACGGACGGTACGCGCTAATTAAACCTGACCTAATCTACGAGTTTTTTTCTAATAAGTTGGGCACAAAACGCTGCGCATTCATTGTGCCCTCCTACCCATCCCGTGGGCTGTGGCACAATAAAGGGACAGAGAGGGCATGGCAGAAAAGACCCACGAACTGGAATTTTGGACAGATAACGTTAGATAGGGTCTGCTTGAGTAGGGTGTCACGTGTTGTACGAATTACGAAGGCCGCGCGCATGGACGGAGACGAACATAGGAATCCGTCCGTAATCCTTGACGGGACTTTGCCATCCATATCGGAGGCAGTTCTTGATCGGTCAGATCTGGATGGAGGCTCTTGCCAACACCCAGGATAATTTGACATTACTGTCCCATAGACATGGGACACTGGCTCCCGGACATGCTGCTCGACCACGGCAGGAACCACTGGGAAACCATTCCCACGACCCAATAGAGCGCCGAGATCCAGTGTTTGGTATTTGTTTTGAAGATTATCTGTATATATTTTAAGCCATTTTTTATTTCTTTTACCCTTCTGTATTATAAAATGTTGGTTCTTTCTGTCTGTCTGTCTGCACACATGCGAAGGAATTAGCCAGACGTATGATGACTAACCCCCATGTACAGTTGCCAGTCATTCGTCCACATCCTTAGCAGGATAGAATATTGCTGGGTGCTGGGATGATACACTTTCGGGAAAATATGTTAGTGTAGAGTGGGAAGGTTGTGCCGGCGATATAGAGGTAGCAAAAGGGAAAATGGCAAGGATGAGTGGCTGGAACCAATGGACAATGCCATTTCGCCGTTCAGATTGTGGGTTGGCCAGGAAGGGTGGGCGTAGTGGTGTTGAGGGAGGGTGTGATAACCAGAGGAGATGGGATGACCCGAATCTGCTAATGATTCTGAAACTGGATTGCAGGTAATTGTGTGTTACGGGGAGAGAGTTTTACGCTTCTGTCGTCTCGTCTCTTATCTTATACATAAGTACCATTAGCCTAAGCCAGGTCTGTGTGTGTGTGTGTGTGTGTGTGTGTATGTTTGTGTGTGTGTGTGCGCGCGCGCACGCGATAGAGCACACCTCATCCCCGATCACAGTCCGAGTGGTATGTTCGTTTAGGATTATTCAACAAGTCACCAGAGCTGGTGTACTAATTACTTACTTGTGACTGAAGGAAGGTGCCTGCGGACTTTGAAATTAGGGGGTCAAAGGTCAAGGGTCATGACCCTTCATCAAATACGTAAGCGTCATGTCGTGACACCGGCGCGCCAGCCTGCCTCACGCGGCTCGGTCAGGCCAGGCAGGAGAGTAGAGGAGCGAGAGAGAGTCTACCGTTCACCTCACCACATTCCTCAGCCCATGAGCACCACAGTACGACCCGTAGACACGTCGCTACGACCCTTGGGTGTGATGGCTTGGCCTTTGGTCTGTCTCAAGAATCAGGGCAAAGGTCAGGCCACCATAGCCAAGGGTCGTGCCGTCCTCCGTATGGAGTTAGTATTGCATTGATGGCATACAGTCATGGTCTGCAATCATGGCCAACAGCTGTTACTGTATTTTTGTGCATGGACTGATTACAGCCGAGAGGCGAGGAAGATGCGTCTAATTTATATGTTACACGCGTGAGAGGACTTGGTGACAGACTGATGATCAGGAGAGATGTTTCTAGAGGTACCACCAGAGGAGGCTGCAGGCGGAGGTGGAGAGGAGTAGAGATGATTTGCCATGATGTTATGTATATAGAATCTGCTCTGTTAGACACCTGCTGATCAACATTCCTGAACTCTGTTGTGCACCTGCTGTTTAAGCATCCCTGGGATCTGTTTTGAACCTGCTGTCCGACAACCGTGGGATCTGTCAACCACCTGCTACTTGTTGAGTTACACACTTGCTGGATTTTGAGCTACAAGTCTGCTGTATGAGCTACGTATTTGCTGGATGAAGGACGCACCTACCATGATGTGACACACCTGACGGATGATGAGTGACAGCCCTGCTGGATGATGAGCTACACACCTGCTGGATGTGTTAGATAACTGGCACACCTGCGAGATGAGTGACACACCTGATGGCTGAGCTGCACATGTGCTGGATGATGAGATACACCCCGACTGGATGAGCGTTAACCCTGTTGTATGAGCTACACACACTGTTGAATGTGCCATATACCTAATGGATGAGCAGCGCACACTGTTGGATGAGATATACACCTACTGGGCGAGGTAATCACATTTACTTGCGGATGAACGAAAGTCTTTCAGTGACTGAAGCATCTTCTGAATGAACTACACCTGTTGGACGATTCACACGTCACTGGATGCTTACACTTCTTTTGGATAATCTGCACAACTGGTGGATAAGCTAACAGCTTACCACATGACTTAAACACCTGGTGGATGAACTACACACTTCCTGGATGAGCCACACATCTGCTGGATGAGCCACGCATCTGCTGGATGAGCTACAATTTACTGGATGAGCCGAACACTTGCTGGAAAAGCTACACACTTGCTGGATGAGGTACACACACTTGCTGGATGGGCAGCAAATCTACTGGATGAATTACATTTCTGTTGCACGAGATGAGCACTGGTTGGATGACATGCACATTGTTCAGATGAACTACAGCAGGTGTACATACTGCTGCATGACCCAACTACACCCACTGACGGGTGAGGTAACTACCTGTGAGATGCCTTACACGCCTACTGATTGATCCATACTCCTGCTGGATGAGTTACACTCCTACCGGATGAGGTAAAAAAACATGCTGGATGAGGTACACACCTGATGGGTGAGGTACACAACTGGTGGATGAGGTGCAAAATTGTGGTTGGTAAGGAACACACCTGCTGGATGAGGTCGTTTTTGTACAGCTGCAGAAACCTGAAGATGATGACACCCACGGCCTCCAGGAGCAAACTCAGGAACAGGTGTTTGTGCAGCGTGATCCGGTGCACCCGCAGCTGTCTGCCAGGACCAAAGCAGACACACACACTTGTTAAAAACAGGTGGACATATGGGGAGACTTTAGCGCTATTATGAACACAGCTGGACATATGTGGATATGAGGAGGCACTTGTGAGCTGAATTGGTCGTGTGAGAATGCGTAAGGGGCGCCAGAAATTACTCCTGAACATGCAAGGGACGCCTGGAAACACTGCTGGAAGTACAAGGGGTTCCTAGCACCGCTGGACACACACAGGACACCAGGAAGCAACGCTGGATACGCAAAAGGTCACCTTTCAGGTTTGTTGGACATGTATGGAACTCTTAGAAGCACTCCTGGACACGCAAGGAGCGCTTGGGTACACTACTGGACACGCAAAGGGTCATCTGGAAACAATGTTGGACATGAAAGTGGCGCCTGGAATGACTCCTGGACACTTTTGAGCATGTAAAAGGATTAGTAAACACTTGGACATTTGTTGTTGTGTCCAGGAGGACATGCTTGTGGTCTCAGAATAGACCTGTGTTTACTCTTGCTGAAGAGGAACTGCCTCTCTACTACCCTTAAGAGTATATTTTCTGCCGGAACCATTGTAATATCCGGAGAGAACTGTGAACTAAAAAAAAAAAATATGAAAGCAACTGCAGCGGTAGGGTATGCGAATGCAACTACAACAGTAACATATCCCGACAGAAGTGTGATAATAGGATACTTGGAAGCAACAGCAGTATTAGGATATCCGGACGTAAATGCAGCACGAAGATATCCAAACAAAACTGCCGCAGTAAGATGTCCGACGCAGTTAAGCCAAGCGTGTCAGGGTGCTTAGGGATTTAGGACGTTTGAAAACAAGCAGCAAGTCTCAGCCGATGACTCTGCTGACTGTGGAAAGGGAACGATAGCATATCATTCTGTTGATGTAGAAAATGACTTTAGTAATTCCACGACGCGGGACATGGACATGATAGAGTACATATGAATGACCTGTACTGCATTGTGGTATGTGGCAGTGGAGATCAAAGTGATAGTGAGATGGTAGAGTATTTAACCCGGGAGGCACAGAAGATCTGTCCTTAATGTGGAATAAGCGTTCTGTATCATGTCAAAGACTGAAGATACAGTTAACGTTTTAGCTAAGAAGAGACCCAGAGGCTGTAAAAGAGACTCACAGAACGTACCACTGATTTACATAATGTATGAGAGACTCACGGAACGTGCAACAGAGTTCCAGAACGTGCAAAAGACTCACAGAACGTGCAACAAAGTTACAGAATGTACTAGAGATTGACAAGAAGTACCTCGTAAGAGGTTTCTCAGAACGAACAGTTAACTCTCAGGACTAACAAGAGACTCACGCACCTCACGCACGGGTCGCGAAGGGAACGCATAGGCTTCCTAAATATATAAGATGCAAAATATTTGTCGTAAAGGAACACTGAAGACGTACTAGAAAAGACTTCTAGCGATGTGGAACACTTTGGAAGACTCACTTGTAGGACAAGAAGATGCAGAGGGCGGGGAGGAGGGCGGCGACGGAGACGCTGTAGGCGGCGATGTGTACGTAGAGACGACGGTGGATGTTCTGCTCGATGCTGCAGGAGGTGTAGTTGCTCCACTCCTGCCGCCCCGCCGGCCGAAACCACCGCCCGTCCGGCTCGCACCTCTTCGACGCCAGTTCTGTCGGAGATCGTGAGGTGAAGTCAGGTCAAGTCGTTCAGCGGGTGGTGGTGAGCACTCTATCTAGCCTCTAGAGGCGCTGGGGCGCTCTCCTGTTGAGTCTGACTCACATACAGGGAGTCGGGGATTGTAATGGTCATGCGATTGACATATGCACAAGGGAATGACCGGGATGTGATGCCTGCTAGACTCCGTCCCAAGTAATGATGTTAGTGATGGCTTGGGTGTCGCTGATATGTCAGTGTTAGTTACCCGGTTCCAAACAGTTCGTAAGATCCACGATATTCTCTCTCCCCAGTTGACTCGGAACAGCCCCGAAGCTTGATGGGATGCATCTCAATCTCTTGAGCACGACGGTACGACCCTTGAGCACGACGGTACGACCCTTGACCACGACGGTACGACCCTTAAGCACGAGTGGCAATGCCTCTGACCTGACTCCTCAGGGTCAGGCGAAGAATGCCAGGTCGTCATACCCAATGCTCATATTGTCGTGCTCTAGAGGTTGACGACACAGTGACCAGTATGTGTTACTATAGCAGCACTGTCACCAGACGCACAGACTATTTTTAGAACTAGTTGAAGCGTCGTCCAGAACTCGTCCCAGCACTAGAGAACCCGTTTCTTCCAAAAAGGAAGCCCTGTTCATGAGAAGCAGCGTATACGCACAGATGCATCCATATGTTGTGGTGAGTAAGCAATCTCTATCATGGGAACCATACCATATTGTGGCAGAAATATAACCTGTGGTCCTCGTTAGCTTACGGCACCACCCAGAGCGTGAGAACATTTGCCGCTGCGTGTTATACGAGCTTATCTGATGATTTTATGATTTACAGGGTTTAAAAAGAGATAATGACTTGATATCGGTCAAGATGAATTTGATAACTGATAGAATGGGTGTGAATAACAAGATGTCGGCTGGCCAGATAATGGACGTTGTGTGTGTCTTGTTTCCATTCTTTATATATAGTGTTAGTAGGTGAGCATGATGGCGTTAGGTTTATTTGGTAAGTTATATTAAAGCTCATCTCCAAGGCAAAAGAATGTTAAGAGTTCCTTGTAATCTTATCGACTGATGTCAAGTTCGACATTTGCAAGAATATGCTCATGACGACTCCGAGCCCCGCAGCGACAACCACCACCACCACAAAACCACACTCGCGCCACACTCCATGAAAAATCCTACCGTTGGCCTCGTTTTTCCTAAATGTATCATATCATGTTATACTTTTTACTTATGATTTATTATCATTATGGTGTTATATGAATTTGCATGTTAAATAAGCGTCTTTTGCATACACAATATTTACATATTACAGTAAGTCTTCAATAGCGCCAGCCTGTAGAGAGAGGTTTGATAAGACATTTCATCTGTTGCTGCATCTGAACATTTAAGCCACAGTGCGGAAAACCGGGGTGGCGTGCAGGTTAGCGAGTAGGAAAAAACCAGTGAAAAATGACATTTCGCAAGGAAAGTTGCTGTATAACCTCATCACTAATATTAACGCAATTTTTTTGGCAAACGTCTTCATTCCGCTGCTCCGAGCTAGGACCGTCAGAGGCTGCCCCACGCACCATGCTTCAATCTACCCTCACGCTACATTTTCCTTCCTACCACCCTCACCCCTCCACCGCCAACCCAGCTCACTGTGATTCCACTTCCGGCAGGCAAGTCATCTTAATTAAGCTCGTGGGCATTATCATTCACCATTAGACTTTAATAAAAGCCAATTCCATTTATGAATGTTTATTTTTTCCATTCTCTGGTCAAGGTAAAAACGATACGACAGTTGATATATCAATGGTGTCAAAGGATGGATGAATGGCGTGGTTTCAACGGCCCGAGCTCGGAGAACGTTCGCCTCTGTTTGCTCCGCGTTTGGCTCCGAACTCACGAGTCGATACTCTCAGGTTCACGAGTCACAATAGCTTATGAATTTACCGAAACCGAAGTTAACACCACATGTGGTGAGACGGTGCGGACACTGGTAACGGCCGCGACACGATGAGCAAAACTCTGGGGAATAAAAGATTGGAAGTAGCGATTCCTGCTGGGTTCACGCCTCACGGTGTATAAAGGAAGATTGACAACGCTGACTGTGCCCCGGGTTGGACGTATAAGAAGCAAGGGTGCCATGTCTTTACTCCTGTGTGTGTTTACAAACATCCACATCCTAATATAAACCAGATAACCATTAATTGAAAAAAAAAACAGACTGCACAAGCAATGAATCAAGTTCATTTAACGTGTTGGCAAATGTGTGTGATTACTGGAGTTAGCTGGCGTCAAGTATTTGTCAACAATGACCGGGCGAAACTGGCGACTCGATGGACAGACTGACTGCTGGTTGGTTCTTCACCAACCTGCAGGAGACAAATCAGTCAGTTTCCTCCAGACTTCGCAAGAGGCAGAAGTCGGGCGGTACAATATAACTGGTGTGTGATGAATAAACGGATACCAGATAATATACTCAAACCAGACGACAGCACGCGCTAGCACTAACGTGAAGCTGTGTGTTCGGATTTCCGTGAAATTCAGTAAGTGTGTTTGTCCGGCCGTTGGTGCACGCGACGTGTGAATACGTTTCTCTGCGAACTCATCGCTGTAAAGTAATTGTACAGTTGAGTAATTTTCAAGAAAAATATATATTGTGTATATCATATCAGAAAGTTGTACGTAATTGATTTTAAAGAAAAGCATCGTATATAGTAAATATCATATATCAGAAAGTTCTTGTACAAGTGATTGATTTAAATAAAATCACAATAATGTACAACATATATAAGAAAGTTATTACATAAGTGAGTGATTTACAAGAATAACATCATATACAGTGTATATCATATATCAGAAAGCTGTTGTACAAATGATTATTTTTCAATAAACGCCTCGTGTATAATGAAAGTACTAGATAAATTTGAGATTAAAGAAAAAGTGAGATTTTCTAAAGAAGAAACAAGCGAGTAATTTGCTTGTAAGTTCACCGGCTGTCGTAGCTCAAGTGAGTACAGCCTCTGCTTTTACTTTTGCGGAAACATGATTAATTTTGTCTTAGTGACTGAGTTACTAAGTTAGAAAAAACTTTTCTTAAGTGCGATGTGAGCAGCGGGTAGAAGGAAATGGGGGAGCAAAGGAATGTAAATGTAAATGTGTTGGGGTTTTAGGCCTATCGAAAGAGCAAGGGAAGACGTGTGCTATGACTTTTATGGTGCTTCTCTGTGATCGGCTGAAAGGCCATCGTTGTATTGCTCTGATTGGCTAATGTGCCTTCACCCGTTCTTGTTAACTGTCAATTCCCTGGAAGCCTCAGATGAGCTTTGATATATATA
>JAUUDW010075040.1:0-11339 GCA_032361385.1 Panulirus guttatus
TATGTTTATACTTATGTCTCTATACCAGTTGCTGTGCCTCAGGTATAGTGCTATGGCTATAGCTATGTCTCTATACCAGTTGCTGTGTCTCAGATATGATGCTATGGCTATAGCTATGTCTCTATACCAGATGCTGTGTCTTAGATATGATGCTATGGCTATAGCTATGTCTATATACCAGTTGCTGTGCTTCGGATAAAATGCTATGGTTATAGCTATGTCTCTGTACCAGTTGCTATGTCTCAGATATAATGCTGAGGTTATAGCTATGTCTCTATACCATTTGCTGTGCCTCGGATATAATGCTAGGGTTATAGCTATGTCTCTAGACCAGTTGCTGTGTCTCAGATATAATGCTATGTTTATACTTATGTCTCTATACCAGTTGCTGTGCCTCAGGTATAGTGCTATGGCTATAGCTATGTCTCTATACCTGTTGCTGTGCCTCAGGTATAGTGCAATGGTTATAGCTATGCCTCCATACCACTTGCTATGTCTCAGATATCTTCGTATCTATGTTCCTTGGTCGTCACCAACATGGCGACCAGATGTGGCACAGTGTGACGACCTGTACACTATTGATCATTACCACCATGACGACCCGTGACGTCATTACCACCTGTGGTGACCGCCCGTGACGTCACGGTCGTCGCTGCCGACCGACCGTGACGTCACGGCCTCCGCTGCTGACCAACCGTGACGTCACTGCAGTCACACTCGCATTTTAGGGGTGGGAGGAGGAGGCTGCTGGGTCGCTTTAGTTCTAGCGAGACGCTGGGGGGAACATGTCGCCAGCCTAACCACTCGCTCGCTTATCACCAGGTTAGTCGCTTAACCCTCTTTACCTTCTCCCCGGACCCCCAGGGTCCGTTGCACAGTGGGTCTGGGGCACAGAGCACCATAGACCAACAGTCGTATGCAAATTCAGGGTCTTCCACTACCCTTTGCCCCGTTGCAGGGTAGTGCTCACGTCATATTTTTTTTATAAGGGAGACAAATGACCAAGGCTAGTGGTCCCTCGCAAGGGAGATAGTCTCCTGTCCATACTCTGGGGAGATAGTCTCCTGTCCATACTTTAGGGAGATAGTCTCCTAACCATACTCTAGGGAGTCAGTAGTCTCCTCTCCATACTGTAGGGAGTCAGTCTCCTATCCATATTCTAGGGAGTCAGTAATCTATCCATACTCTAGGTAGTCAGTAGTCTCCTCCCCATACTCTAGGTAGTCAGTAGTCTCCTATCCATACTCAAGGGAGTCAGTAGTCTCCTATCCATACTCAAGGGAGTCAGTAGTCTCCTATCCATATTCTAGGGAGTCGGTCTCCTATCCATACTCTAGGGAGTCGGTCTCCTATCCATACTCTAGGGAGTCGGTCTCCTATCCATACTCTAGGGAGTCGGCCTCCCGTCCATATTCTCGGGAGTGTCTCCCATCCATACTCTAGGGAGTCAGTGACCTCCTGTCCATACTCTAGGGAGTCAGTAGTCTCCAATCCATATTCTAGGGAGTCAGTAGCCTCCTATCCATACTTTAGAGAGTCACGTGTATACATTTACACTTCAAGGCGAACGACAAGCGGTTAGCCTTGCTGACCATGAATGAGCACTAGTCGGCACGGGAGTCGGGCGAGCATGGGTTCGAATCCTCGGCCACGCCAGACTTATCTATGAGGATAGATGACACGACATCGTCTGTCCTCAGAGAGGAGACAAGGCCAGTGTCGCAGTACACGACACTGCACAGAGCCTGCTTCACTGTGAGACAGGCTTCATCAGAGACAGAGAGAGAGAGAGACGACGACGACGACAAACTGATATTTGAAAAGGAAAAAGACGACGAGATTAGCAGTCGTGGACTTGAGCAGTATCAGCAGCGCGCTTGATTTGCAAGAGACGACAAAAACACTTTATCAGGAAACAGATACAGGGGCGAGGGAGAGACTTGGGCTTTTTCTCTTGGAGGGTGTGGCGTGGCGGCGCCTCACGAAAGGGGACTTCGTCTTTTGCCCATTCTCATACCAAAATGCCGGACGACATATTTACCAACACCTCGAAAAAATGGCGCGACGTCATTCCCATATTTGATATTAGGAGGTATCACCATCCCCCTAGTATTTTCGCCCTTGGATAGCTGTGTAGACCTGAATTATACAAGCTGCTTAAATGTTAATAGAGAAAACAAGAACTTGGAGGCATCTTTCGAGACTAATCTGCTAGATTTCTAAGAGGAAATAATCATATCTTGGACATGAGGTATGAGGGCTTTAGATAGCGTCCCTCGCTCAATACTAGAGGCTCAAGCTGCGTCAGGGTGATAAGTGGGGTCCCTCAGGGCTCAGGCTGGGTCAGGGTGATAAGTGGGATCCCTCAGGGCTCAAGCTCCATCAGAGAGACAAGTGGGGTCCCTTAGGGCTCAGGCTAGGTCAGGGTGACAAGTGGAGTCCTTCAGGGCTCAAGTTGGGTCAGGATGACAAGTGGGGCCCTCAGGGTTCAAGCTGGGTCAGAGAGAGAAGTGGGGCCCCTCAGGGCTCAAGCTGGGTCAGAGAGAGAAGTGGGGTCCCTCAGGGCTCAAGCTGGGTCAGAGAGACAAGTGGAATCCCTCAGGGCTCAAGCTGGGTCAAAGACAAGTGGGATCCCTTAGGGCTCAAGCTGGGTCAGAGACACAAGTGGGGTCCCTCAGGGCTCAAGCTGGGTCAGGGTGACAAGTGGGGTCCCTCAGGGCTCAAGCTGGGTCAGAGAGACAAGTAGAATCCCTCGGGGCTCAAGCTGGGTCAGAGAGACAAGTAACAGATAGCCAATAACACACACACACTCCCTGCATTTCCCAGGTCCGACACTAGGCAGGCTGTCCCTCCAGGACGCAACTAACCATGATGGAGGTATGTACAAGTCAACCCGAGATACCTGTACCATTCACCAGCCAACCTGAAGTACCCATACCACTTAGCAGTCAACCTGAGGTACCAGGAACCATAAGCAGTATCCTCGTAGCAGTAACAGATGAGCTAATGGTAGGGGTGGCATGCTTGCCCCTGCTGAGCATAGGTCTCCTGCTGGCATCATGTCTACTGCTGGTGCACTACCTGCTGGGCCATCACAGATACTGGAGGGCCTTGGGTGTATCCAGCCCCCCAGCCACCTTCCTACTGGGTCATACCTTTCGCCGCATGGGCTTGTCCCAGCCATTTATGGAGGTAAGTCCTTCCTGTCTCCCTCCCTCCCTTCTACTGTGGCTCCTTTCTTCCTCCATCCTGTGTCCCTGCTGTAGGCCCTCCACAATCTCCTGGCTTTATGTGAGTCCTTTACCCTCTGGCCATAGAATAACACTACACCCCGAATGCTTTTCAAGGATATGAATAACTCCTGTAATTGTTCTGGTTGACTGAGCATTATTATGAGCCTTTGAGTACACGCATTTCTCTCTCATTCTCTCTTCTTTATCATCATTTGATTAATTGAAATAGAATTCTCAATACTTTTATTAAACATAATGCAAAGCAAATATGATGGACTTTGAAGCATAATCAGTTTGTGAAATTAATTTTCAAAAGGATTTATTGAATGTCTGGATCAGATTGGCCAAAAAGAAGGTAATGATTTTGTGCTTCATGAGAATGAAAGTAAGAAGCAAATTGACCAAGGTATTTCTACTAATCCTTATTTTTAATCTCATCCTTAAAGATGGTATACATGTAGTCATTAATTAGCAAATTTATTTATTTATTCTTTTACTTCTATATAGAAAAACAAATTGAATAGGAAATTTAAGACCTTAATGACAATTAAAGTAGTTTTAAAGATAATTCCAAGTGTTGATTACAGGTTACCTATAACTCCTTTCTACCATTTTCTCTTAATTGAAACCATTTACATTACTGATTATTGCTTTTTGAAAATTCTGGGTCTTGGAACCTTTTATTTCTGATAAATGATACTGGTAATTAATTGTATAAACAAATAATTTCTTGTATGAAGGTTCAGAATACTTCTGTAATAGGAGATTGAATCCTTAATCCCTTGAGCACAAAAATGTGATCCTTTAAGACAGCTCAAACAGTCTCAAAAGGACCCAAGAGTCTATTTGTGCATTCCTTTTTAAGAAGTACTGTCTAATAATGGCAAGTCCTCATTTACCACCTTCACATTGCAGCAGAGTCACAAGAGTGGGAATACATGCAACTGCTGGGGACATGCAACTAACTATCAATGAACATTCTACTCTCACCAGTTTTTTGATGAACTCTACTACCAGTACAATGGCAGCGACTTCTGTGGCTACTATGACTTCCTCAAGCCGGGTCTCTTTGTAGGCAACCCTGAGCTCATCAAGAGCATCCTAGTAAAGGACTTTGACCACTTCACTGACCGTAAGACCTTCGATCTTGGCAAGGTAAATTGAAAGTAATCAAAACTGAAGAACAATCTAGGCTAATTTGTTATTACTTAACTGAATGTGGCTCTTTACACTCCAGATATTAAACCTAACCTAAACTCGTCTGAATCTAACCTTATTTAAATCAAATTCATCTAACTAGAAATCTAAAGTAACCTCACCCAAGAACTTAAACCTAAACCTAATGTATCTAAATTTTTCTTGCTACTCTAATCTTGCCAAAATTCTCATTTGGTTCCAAAAACCTTGTTGGTGCTATCAGTGGTCAACCAGGTCAAAATGCTGATTATCATATAAGATGAATTACTTACTTCATATAGAAAGATTCAGTGCTTGATTTAAAACTTTGAGCAGTGTCCAATGTAGTGTTGAAGAGTGAAGGTTGCTGTGTCTTTAGGTGAATCCAATAGCAAATGACATGTTAACGAACGCACGAGGTAGCCACTGGCGGATGATCCGTGGGGTTGTGTCGCCCACCTTCACTTCCACCAAAACCCGACGCCTTTACCCACTTATCCTGAACCGTGCCATCCACCTCCTGCAGCGGGCAACTCACACAGCCACCTTAGGACCCGTCGAGGTCAGGTCTCATGGTAGTGGATTTCTCATAACTTGCTTGGACAAACACATATTCATATGTATTTGATATGGCCATCCAAGTATGCACCTATGTTGCCTTTAACATAAAAGATATTGAGTGTGAATGGAAGAACTAAGCTTTTACATAGAAATAAATTAAAGCTTAAGAATCAGGTCAAAGGCCAGGCCACCATACCCAAAGATTTGCCCATTATACCCAAGGAGTTTATGTATGGTTCATACTCCCTATTCCAGTAATTCCTTCATGCTTTTTTGGGGAAAGACTCCATCACAACTGCTGCAATTATCATTCATTCTTTGTTCATTCCAGTATTTTTCTTACAATGTCCCTTACAATTATTGTGAGCTTGTCTTGGCCCAGGCTCGGGAGCTGTGCGGCCGTTACACTATGGACACTATTGCTTCTTGTGCTTTTGGCATTGAATGTGAGGCACTGACCACAGAGGCAGCAGCCTTCCCTACTGTTGCAGCCAAGATCTTCCAGCTCTCCCCAGCCAGAGCATTTAAGGTCAGTCCACTCCTCACATCATCTTTATTTTTACCTTAGTTCATGTTGGGTAATCTCTAAAATGAGTGTTCCTCTTAAGTCAGACCAAGCTCTAGTTGGTTGTAGTAGTCATCAAGAGATGCTGGATTACCTTAATTCCTGCTAAATCACTTTATACCATTTAGTCACATCAGACCGTAGTGAGTCATGCAAGATTAGTCCATGGTCAGTTTCTGGTGGGACACCTTTTCATTTTTGACCATACTGTGCACCTCAAAACCTCAAAATATACTTTGGTGCTTAAAGTAATAGAATTCAGGAACTTCAGGTGATTATAAATACTCACGTTATGTCCCTTCAGTTCAGGCTAGGTTGCTTCAGGTTATACTAGGTTCCTTTGCTCCTGCTAGAACAACTCAGGTTGTGCTGGATCTCCTCTTATCATAGAACTAAGTTACCGCAGTTCATGTTAGATCACTTTTGCTCATGTTGGGTCACCTAGATTGCACTGGGTCTGTACAGCCTTGTGACACCACCATAACACAAGAGTTTGCTTTGCAGTTGTTAGTATAGCATTTAGCATCAGTAGCTGTAAATTAGTAGTCACATGTTCAACAAAGCCTCTGTGGTGTATTGGTTAGTGATTCTGACACATGCACAAGCCCACCCAGTGTCAGGCTCACATGGGTTAAAATCATAGGATTGGCAGTGAGCAGGAGCCTGGGTAATATTTCAGCTACTGCTTTCGTGAGCTGTCTGTGTGTGTATCCCAGCCACATAGGCCTGGACCCACGGCATGCAACTGACTGTTGATCCCCATGATTTCTGTGTGGAGACCAGCCCCATGAGGATTAACCATTATGATTTCTCCTCCTTTCCTCTAATAGTGAAGCTGAGGAATTCCTGTCCTTTCATCTTTCTCTCTTGCAACATTTTCACCTACAAACATGTAAGAAGCTCGGGTTTATTTACTTTGTATTCCTTTTCTCATACTCTTCATTTTTCCTTTCATTTGCAATAGCCATGAATAAGGTGTTTCTGACAGGGCCATGTTTTTTTTCTTTTTTTTTCTCAGTCATGGACAAAAGTCCACATCAAGGCCGGGCCCTACTTGAAATATAGAGAGAATTGAGAAAGGGGGAAATAAGACAGGGAAAGTATTTACAAATTTTTGAGTGGATGGGTCTTTTTTCGTGTATTTCCTGGTTCTACCTCGCTGACGCGGTACATGGCGATCAAGTATGATAGATATAACAGAATATACATATATATTGTTATGTATTTCCTTTTATTTTACACCTTAAAAAGAAATGTTTTTTGTACTGTGTATTTTCCATTAACGTAACATCACATTTTCTCATATGGATTTGGGAAATGATGTAAATTATCTATTCTCATATCATGTCAATAGCATAATATATAAATCGTTATTATCAAAGTATTGTAAGAATTATAGCTATTACTTTTCTGTATAAAGAAATGCTTGTTATGTATGTACAGTAATTTTGGGAGCTGGAGTTAATTTGCTGAAACGCAGATTCGCTCTCTCCTCGCTTTCTGCTAAATGGCTAGACATGCTCACTTGTTTCTCTGTATAATCAGGCTTTATTTGCCCTTATGATTTGTCATCTATTCTTGAATAATGGTCATATCAAAGAATAGGGGTTTATGCACTATTTGCAGAAGGAAAGAGTGCAGTATTTCCATACAGATGCAAATTTCAAGGGTAAGTTAGAATATATGCTTCGCAAGCTAGTTCGCCATAGCGTCCATCTTGTGTTTGGATTATGATTTGTATTTTTGTCATTACTTGCAATACATTGTTTTCCATTTGTCTGAATTGTATATCTTAGTGATCCTGACATGATCATTTATAAAATGTGATAGGTGTAGATTTTGGTTTGGTGTTTAGAGATGTTACTCTCGACTTTTACCTAGAGGAAGCGGCGACTATATGGCCTAGTGATTAACCGAAACAGTTACCTCAGGAAACAAGCCTGGGCTAATGTGTTAAGGGGTCGAGACCCACCTTGGTTGAGGCCGGTTAGGAACGTAAAATGTGGGGGCCCATCCTAGAGTGGATTGTGCCACTGTAAGTGTACCAGTATGAACCAAACTGAATACTCTTGTGACTCCAAATAAGTGGTAAGAATCTTCGTTAAGTGTAAACCATTGTACTTGTTGTGTAGTTAGGTCAGGTCATTTATGTATTGCTTTTAAAACTTCATCTCCGGGTCAGTTATGGCTGAAAATATTGTGAACAAGTTTGTAGAGTCCCCAAACTTGCTTACTTTGTACCAGGGCATTAAAGATGAATTGTTTCAAATAACAGGCATGTATGAAATTCATTTAAGATCAGGTACTAAAAGTGTAATACAAGCAGACTTGATGGATGGCTAAAATCTATGGGTATATTATGAGATGAGGAAGAAAGGGTTAAGAATGTCAACCCTGATGCAGAGATGGGCATGAGTGAACGTGTTATTTTAGGGAGGCTGAGATTAGAATTTGAGTTTAAGAAAATAAAGTTTGAGGCAGAAAATAAGAAAATGCAGATTGAAGCAGATAAAGTGGTTAGGTTAAAAAGAGATAGAGGCTGTGCACAGATGGGTTTCAGGCAAGCCAAGAACAATGTAAATGCCAGAGTGAATCGTTTGCCAGAGTTTATAGAGGAAAAGGCAGAGGATTTCTTGTATGGCTCCTGTGTATAGAGAGACAGGTTATACTACAGCCTCAGACTAAATAACGACAAAAGACAGAAAGTTGACAGCAAAGAGATACTTTATGACAAATGTAAACATTATTGTGACTTAGTTATCTTTTTAAGTTGTCAAGTTGTATCTAGTTAATAGGGTTCTTAAAGTAGTTCCAACTAAGTTAGTGCATTTCTTGCCCCACTGTGTGTTCTGTGTTTATAGGCAGGAATAAATTTTTCATCGAGGTCAGCCCTTGATAATACAGGAGGAGAAATAGCAAGAGGGTAACCTACAAAGTTTTTGAGATGGTGGAAAAAAACTTTTATCAAATGACGATATTGCCATTGATGTTAAGAAAAGTATGATTCAGAATGATTAAGCAGGTGATACTAAAAAGTGTGAAGAGAGGAAAAAAAATGAGGATGAACTGTGTATTGGACTTGCTGAGAGAGGATCAAACCAGACCGGAGCTTCTGTTAATGAAGCAGAGAGCAAGCTCAGCAGTCCACCTCATCACTCCAATGTTGGGACGGTACTTGTGTTCATTCGCGGCAGGCTGCTGTCTGTCAGAAAGATATCTTTATCTATTTGTGTTGTATTCTGTTGTTAGAGAGCGTCCTTAATAACCCGAATAGGAATAATGCGATACGAACAATCCTTAAACTGATTTACGTACTTTACAGGATTAATGTGATATACATTTCAATGCTACGACAATGTATCCCGTAGATCTGTTTAACTTTCAGCTAGCAGAGACGGTGCCCACCGCGCTACACGTGGCTGCTTGATACCTTACATCTTGACAGTAACTGAGCAAGTGGTAGTTAACTCTTGCTGGGAAAATAGGCTTCGTCCATCTAAAGCTAATTTCGCAGTGGCTAGTGTCCTGTTGCGTATCTTCGGTTTTTCCGGCTAGAGCTGACATCAAACCAGCGAAGGTGTGAGCTGACAGCTGCCACCTGAGACACAGTATCGAGTTGCTTTGAGGGCGTTCGGCAGCCAGTGGTAGTAGGGCAGCTGTTACCTCGGAGATGGATGTTGAACCTGTAGTGAATCACTGTCGGACCTGCCAGCTCCTCACAGCCTTCAAGACGTCCGGCTGTGGACGAAGTCCTTGTGGATGCCATTCTGGAGGGGCTTAGTTCAGGAGGGCGTGAAGATGAAGGGGCTGTTGTAGGAAGGCGATCGAGGGGCGAAGATGCGCCCTTTATCTGCTGCATGGATTGACTTGTTTTAGAGTGCTGACCTTTAGGAGTAGTTCTGTGTATTGTCCTCAACTGTATTTTCAATGGATATCATACGTATTAGTGCAATATTGTTGGTCAATAGTCCTCTGGTTTTTGATATATTTATATTTCTTTTTTTTTGAAGTTTGATGCTTTCTAAGAACTGATACTGCTAATTAGTTACTGTTAGCAGAGATGATGCAAAGCTTTATACATATGGCAGTGCAGAATAAGGTCAAGTGTCTCTTCTTATTTTGTGAAGGTCTAAAGCCTACCACCCGTGAGGAATGGTACTAGTGATGTGTTATGTGTAGAAAATTGGTCGAGGTTAATGACACTATGTGTAGATCTACCCTTGTTAATGGATCAAATGGTAGCCGATAATGACATATTGACTGTCCTATCACATCCACCAACAGAAGAATTATAAATACCTTCAGATGTTAAGGATAATATGTAAAACCACATACATTTTCACTAAGTATGTGGCCCTTGATAGGCCACACGAGAACAACAGTTCTCGTACACCAACGCAGGCAGTTGAGGTCAGTGTGGGGAGTGGCGGATGAAGGACATTTTGCCGGGGTGGCTGGAGGAGGTGAGTGCGACGATGAAGACAGGTTTCACTTTCGCTCAGGAACTCATTTATAACAGGAGATGCTATGCTTTAAATAACACCGTTTTGCTATATCGCACCTACACTTCGATATATGTAACTGCTGCTTCTGAACAATTCCCCCGAAATCTTTTCTCTCGCTCTGACGATAAATCGAACATTTTTCCAGTCCATGAGGTCACGCTGGTCACTGAACTATACACGTGTTGATCCTGTCGTTCCTTCCACGCATATCTGTGTTCACGTGTACAAAGAAACACAAAGAGCAACAGACCACTTTTTTTTTTGTGGTAAGAGTAGAAAAACCTGCATATTAAAATGAAAAAATCATTATAAACTTTTCATGTAGCTAAGGAGGCGCAAATAATGTCAGTCGTGGATCTGAAGGGAAACGTTTATCAAGTCTGCGCTTATTTTCAACCACTTTGATTGGTACATCTTTCCAAATGTTAACAATCCTGTTCAGGAGAAAGTACTTCTCCTCTTTAGAGGTAAAACGTTTGCCCACGAGTTTGTAACCATTACTGCGAATGAAATCAGATGAATCTACCCCTATGTAGGTCATTACATCGAGATTATCGAAACCTTTGATATATTTTGAATGCCTGTAACAGATCACCCCTTAACCGTCTCTTTTCTCTGCCAGATAGATTTAAATTGTTTAGTCGGCTCTCTTAAGATTTGTGTCGTAGTCCTGGAATCATCTGGGTAGCTCTTCTCTGTACTCGCTCCATTTTGTCTTTGTCTTTAATCAAGTAGAGTGACCAAAACTGAACACAATATTCAAGATCGGGACACACGAGTGACTTATAAAGAGTAATGATAATTTCCAATAATTTCGATAGCCCGAATTATAATGCAAGAAATTTGTTCACCTTTTTAACTGCTTCTGTGCACTAATTACTTGGCTTTAGACAATCAGTGATTATCACATCCAAGTCTTTTTCTCATTTCCCTTTTAGAAGCCAACAGAATTCATACTCTCGTAGGGACGAGAGTATTTGCGTCTCGAGACGTCTTTCCTACGTACCAACAATATGTTGCAACCATCAACAGGATGATATCTACGCACTAGCACTGTTGCCTCCATCACTGCATTAGGCTTTTCTGGTGATAATCCTGATCTTTGTGCTTGTTCGGCAGACTTCTTTTCTGTTACTTGTCTTCAGTAAGTGAGAGAGGGTGGTGACAGTCTCCCCTGACAGTTATCCTCCACATGTTCCTTCCTGCATACTGTAATTACTCGTAGGAAAAAGGAAACATCTAGAACGTCACCTAAAACAATGGTATGTTTAGCACAGCAGTTCCTGTCAGAACACCGTG
>JAUUDW010075150.1:0-16155 GCA_032361385.1 Panulirus guttatus
TCCCGCCTACCACGCATAAGGTCCCGGGTTCGAACCTTGGCTGTTGGAGGGTTATGTGTTCTATGAAAGTGCGCGTTTCATATGGACTGTATTCGTATATATATATATATCTATATCAACGAGACTTTAAATTATTTCTAATTTAAAGAGAAAATACTGAATCAACTTATAGAATGACCGGCCACACTGTCGATGAGTCTGTGTCGCGTGCATAACGTGGCGAAATGATAGCTTTTCCGTCGTCGATGTGGTCCCTCCGACCGTCAGTCCGTTGCGCATCCGTATGTCATTCGTTCGTTCGTATATCTTCCGTTCATTCGTCAACTATTTGCCCGTCGTCCGTCCATCCGTTGTGCATCCATCCGTCATCCAACCGTCTGTCCGTCGTCCGTTCGTTCGTCGTTCATCAGTCGTTGTTTAGCGAATATGTGCTTCGTTTCCCAGCATGTAAACAACTGGATGGCACCAGAGCCATAACTCTTATTTTGGACCATACTGGAGTTAAGGCCGCTTTGTGAAAAGGTAAAACCTGGAAATCAAACCAGCCCAGAACTTACAGAGAACTTGATGCAGATATGTTTAATATTTTTCAAACAATATTCCCACTCAGCCTGCTGTGCTGTAGGCGACACAGGTGTTTCATGGCACACGCTCATCTGTTTTTATCTTTTTTTGAAATATTCAACACTGAATGAATACACCGAAACTGGAGCTCGTTCCAGAAGGTAAGGACTAACCCTATGGCCACGCACCAGGGCTGGCATGTATCCAGGGGCACGATGATCAGGGCTTGAAGCAGCACTTAATGATGGGGTTACACGTGAGTGCTGATAGAGCATTAAGGGTGCCAGAGTCAAGGCCTAAGACGGCACTTAAAATTAGGGTTACACTTGAGTACTAGTAGATCATCATGGGTGCCATGATCAGGGCCAATGACTGCACTTGATAGTATTCTTACACTTATAAGTGGAAGGTCGTCAGGGGTGGGATAATCAGGGCCTGAGACAGCGCTTAATCTTGGGGCTAAACGTGCCATTCGGCAGATAGTCGGGTGCTACAATAAGGCTCCCTCTGGTCCACAAATAAACAATGAATCAAATGCACTGGTCACGAATGTTCCATCCACACTGAACTTGATAAGAGATATTCTTGGGAATATATTTAGTTAGTGGCTTTCAGTGTCTATGAACGAACAGGCTGTTGTCAGCGTCTGTTAACGATTAGAATTATGACTGGCTGTTAAAGGTCAGGCTCTGCCAGTGTCTGTTAACGATCAAACCGCTACCAGTGTCTGTTAGCAATCAAACTGCTGCCAGCGCTTGTTAACGATGAGGTCTCTGTCTGTTAATGATCAGGCCGCTGCCAGTGTCTGTTATCTGTTAGGCTGCTGTCAGCGTCTGTTGATAATCAGGCTGTTGACAATCTCCTCCCGCCCCGTCCAGACGACAGTGGTGAGCTCGGGAACCATCAGTCGGGGTCGTTCAGGTGTCTAATGTCCAGTATCAGGTTGGGTCGTGCTGAGGGTAGTGATGGTGTCGACGTCGTCCTCGTCATCCCAGCCGACGAAGATCGTGTCAGTTACGTCGTCACAAACAGTGAGAGTCGTGCTTGCGTTGGTGGATTCCCATCCCCACCACGAACCAATCAGAGTCGTGCTTTATGATGTTGGGGTGTCGTCGTCCTTACCACCAACATACACACACGCGCACCTCAGGACGGCCCATTGTCTGTCGTAAAACATGGCCATTGATCAGCGCCGTAAAGTACATCATTAAGTCCTTCTGTGGCTACCGAGCTCTCCATCACCCAGGATTAAGGGCCACATTTTTCGCTCGTGTATTGTTGCCTTCTCTTTTTTCTCCCTATCATGTGGAGAAACATGTCGTAGCCAGTACTGAGAGAGGAGGTGCTCACTTCTTTACAAGTGATTCAGTCGTATGTGGGAATATGAAGCTTCGAGGCTCCGAACAGTTTCTGTTACGTTAAGTGAAACCGCACAGGAATGGACGATGTACAAGACGTTGCTTCTGTTACTTTGCAGGTAAAGCTTACACTGTGTCACAACGTTGCCAGCTGGTTCCTTCGTTGGGTGACGACGCTTCGACTCTGGAACCGAAATATAAAAACGAAACCTAATACAAACCAGTGACTATATAAATCTTTTTTATTCACATTTTATTCGTTAATTTACTCCTCTTCACCCGTTTATTTATGAATCATATGATTATTCAAGGGTTATCTGATTACTCATGATTCATCCGTCTGTTCACGACTCATCTTTTCAGGGTTCATCTGACTGTTTATGATTCCAACTTTTATTCCAGGTTCATCTGCTTATTCACGGTTTATCTAATCACTCACTATTCATTTCTGTTTATGAGTCATTGATTCAAAATTCATCTGGCTGTTCGTGATTCATCTGTTCATTCCAGAATCACCTCTTTATTCAGCTTTAATCTATTTACTGTATTCATGATTCATATGCTTATTCAGGGTTCATCTGTTTATCCATGAATCATATGTTCAGTTTTCATCCACTTTTTCGTCATGATTCGGACGTTTATTCAAGATTCACACGTCCGGCCTAAACGGCTGGACGTTGAGTGTATTTTCGAGTGAGGTAATCCAGCGGTTCACGAACCCTCATGCCGTGACAGTCGCTGGTTCTCCTGCCATGACAGCTGTTGTTCCCACTCCTGCAGCGGTATCTGGTTATCTTGTGAGAGCAACGGATGGGTATCGACAGCCACAATAGTGATCGAGTGTACACACCTATACGCACACACGTTATTGTCGCTTACCATGATTCACGCACGGGCCGCCTGGGGTCGAAATCTGGACGAGGCGAGCGGCCCACAGACAATACCAGGTGTTCATATTCCCCCTTGCAGCTGGCCGATAAATAAGTACCTGGGATATGTGTGTGTGTATGTGTGTGTGTACATACACACGAGTAAAGATATCATACATAAGGTTAAGAGACGGTGCGACATGAGTGTAAAACTCTCTGCCTGTAACACACAATTAGTAATCGCACACGCACACACAGAGAGAAAGAGAGAGAGAGAGAGAGAGAGAGAGAGACCCTCTAGCGTGAAACTCCCTCCCAGCATTACAATCTACTCATGTTTCAGTGAGTTACTCTGTTTTTGTGTGTGTGAATTACCTCCTAATACATATCACATATAACATTCGAACTGTCCCCCCACAATTACATTTTCTTTGGTCGAAAAAATAGATAAGTAATCTTTGCTGATCCGCGTTTTCTTTTTTCTTTTTTGCAAGGGTGAGGGTGTCACCCCTGACTGATTTATACCACACGCGTAAATTTCTTACAAGTCAAATATATTTGGCATAATGTAATGTGAG
The DNA here is from genome assembly GCA_032361385.1 of Panulirus guttatus. Taxonomy (NCBI): domain Eukaryota; kingdom Metazoa; phylum Arthropoda; class Malacostraca; order Decapoda; family Palinuridae; genus Panulirus; species Panulirus guttatus. The sequence continues at coordinate 3,370 of JAUUDW010075150.1, forward strand.
GAAAAAATATTCTGAGAGCTTACTCGTGAGGGAGTCGCCCCTACCTAACATATATCACAAACCAAAATTTCTTGAGAGTCAGATACGTATATTTGATGCAGTGTAGCATAAGAAAAAAAATATTTTGAGACCTCACTCGTGCGAAGGTATTAATTTTACGTTGCGTAGTATAGTGCACGATATTTCACTTTCATAATTTCCGCTTTATCGGAATTGAAACTTTCCTTCTGACTCGCTCGGCGCTGACCGCTGACTATTCCCATGTCAAGTGCAGAACATCATCACTTGGCCTCTCCTGTGAATTATGGTATGGAAATTCCGCTAGGTTATAAAAAATGAAAGATAATTCGGCTAAGTTAGAGAAAACGAGGGAAGATTCTGTCTAGTTAGAGAAAATGAACGAAAATTCTGCTAGGTTATGGAAAATGAACGAAAATTCTGATAGGTTATAGAAAATGAACGGTAATTCCACTAAGTTATACAAAAAGAACAAAAATTCCGCGAGTTTAAGAAGATAAGCAAAAATTCCACTAACTTTAAGAAACAAATGAACAAAAATTCTGCTAAGTTATAGCAAATGAACGAAAGTTCACAAAAGTTATAGAAAAAAATAAACGAATGTCCAAGTAAGTTAAAGAAAACGAATGAAGTAAGTTAAAGAAGATATGAATGAAAATTCTACTTTAGTTGTCTTATAGAAAATGGACGCGCGGATCCCCATGTGTTGAGAGTCGAACAAAGGTGGAGGATTTCTGTATATGTTATATACGAACGGCGTAATTGATAGCCGAATATATATAACCAGAGAAATATTCCCTTCATTTGTGCCCACATATGTGTGTTTTATTCCCATTTGTGCGTAACTGTATTCCCATATGCGTTTGAGCGGATTTGTGATCGTTGGTGTATACGGATTGTTACGGACTGTGATAATACTTTTATTACTTCATATGCGCGTGTGATTACTGCTTGATGTAACTATAATTGTGTTACGGGGGGAGAGTTCTACGCTGTTGTTGCCCCGTCTCTTAACCTTGTATATGTGTACCATGTCTTTACTCCTGTACACACACACACACACACAAAAACCTAAAGCAAGTGCCCATTTATCGACTGGCTCCGAGGGGAGGATGAACACCCACCCGGGTTGGGTGTTGGCCAACCACCACGAACCCTCGCGGGTCCGACCTCGGGCTGGCCCGTGGTGACCCATGGTCATGGTGTGTGTGTGTGTGTGTGATTCCTATTTGACATTACTCTCTGTGTGTTACGGGGGCTTCATCAATTGACCATTTTCTATCATGCAACTTTTTCAAATTCCGTATGCTGTCTGGGTTAAACCATGCGCTCAAGTCATTCATTTCCATTCATCCACCATTCTTATTATGAAAAGATATTTCTTCACATCTTCCTTAATAAGTCTCTTGCTTATAATTTCATGTTATGAACTCTGGAGGTGTGACGCTCGCCCGCTACTGGTCAAGGCCCACGGAGGTGTGACGCTAAACGCAGAGGACGCCAGTCAGATAAAATGGGCCGTAGATAGCTTTCCTTGGTAAATGGTGTATGATTCGCTTTACCTGGTCTTGGGAGGAGAGATGGAGGATCGCTAGAGATATAGAAGAGACCATTATCTGCCGTCGACATAATGTAAGATAATCGTGAATTTCCCTCCTGTGGTCAGATTCAGCTCAGATTATCTGTGAGATACCTTGGGGCTCGCGGCTGATTACGAGTGAGACTCGAGTCTCCAGGTGTGTTGCAGACATGCTCTCGTAGGTCTCCTGCTGCCCAGGGTTCGGACCTCATTTTTGTGAGGAAGAAGTGAGCAGGTAATGCGTGTCCGTATGTTTGTGTGAGGGAGAGAGGGAGGACGCCCTCACGGATACATCACCCGATATAATGGAGCAGCAGCCTCATTGATTGTGATGACAGTTTACCACTGTCGATGGGTTGTGACGGACGTGGACCGTCACTAATGAGGCGTAATGAAGTCCGCCGTCACTGCCCAGGTGCAGCAGTGGTACGCCGACAATAACCCAGCCTTTGGAAGAGCACCGGCACTAGCCAGGGATTATGGAGGTGCACCGATACGAGGCACGTGTTACGTCACCGACGTGGTGGCATCTGGGTAGGGTGGGGCACGGCAGATGGCAGGTGACCACTGCAACACCGCCAACCTCGGCCCTGCCAGGTGATCCACCCGTGGCTCCTGCCAGACCTGCAGCACGAGTGATCCTGCCGGTGCCATACACCTAGTGCCGGCTGGCCGTACTCTCCGCCGCCGGTGACCACACCTAACGTCCCGGGGTCACCATGCGTGACGGATGCGACTGCCAGACATCCTCAAGGCGGAATGTGATGGCTGATGATCATGAGAAGACAAGAATGCTATAAACTGTCAAGGCGTGTGGTAAAATGCCGCTCAGTGGATGTCACAACCTCTTGCAGTGTTTACAGTGGTACTTCGAGTGTTAACAGTGACTTTCGAATGGCGTCCCATTCGTTGATATGAACGATGGCTTGAAGGACAGAAGTATCTATAATAAAAGGTACGCAGTGAGGAGCCTTAGTCCATGTTTCGTACTCTCCCTGACGTGCAGCTACCCCCTGCCGGACAGGACACGACCATCGGTTGGAAAAGGGACGAGGGGTAAACTGGGCTTCGTGGCCGCCACCAGAGCCGTGAGGGCGATCACCTGTGGCCAGTGAAATGGTGGTAGTGAGAGTATGGTGGTGGTAGCAGAGAGGGAGTGTTGTCATTGTGGTAATGAGTGTTGTGGTGGTGGTGGTAGTGAGAAAGGGTGAAGTAAGTGGTAGAAGTGTAGTGGCAGAGGGAGTGCTTTTGGTGGTGGTATTGAGGGAGAGTTATGGAGATGATATTGAGGAAGTGTGGTAGCAGTAGTAGTGAGTTAGTGAGGTAGTGAGGAAGTGTGGTGGTAGTGGTAGTGAGGAGTTGTGGTAGTGTGGCTATGGTAGTTCAGTGGAATACATGTGAAGAACAGATAACAAGAGCGATGGTGGTACATGGCGAGGGTGTCTGCTAACATAATAGCAAAAACAGAATAGGAAAACAAAAGGTCATTTCATCCACCCACTTCTCCCTCCGGCTCAACCGGCGGCAGGAAGAGATGAGAAAAATAAAACCATGTAATATGGAGGATGGAGGGGGGAGGAGGAGGTTGACATACTCCCTTGGAAATTTTATGGGAAAGTATTGAGGGGAGAATGGGTTGTAACCAGTTTGACGATCACGGAACAGGGTCTGGAGGGCTACCAGTTTGACGATCATGGCACAAAGTCTGGAGGGCTACCAGTTTGACGATCATGGCACAGGGTCTGGAGGGCTACCAGTTTGACGATCATGGCACAGGGTTTGGAGGGCTACCAGTTTGACGATCATGGTACATGGTCTGGAGGGCTACCAGTTTGACGATCATAGCACAGGGTTTGGAGGGCTACCAATTTGACGGTCATGGCACAGGGTCTGAAGGACTACCAGTCTGACAGTCACTACACAGAGTCTGGATCCTGAAAAAGTAAGACATTTAAAAGACATGAAAAAAAGGCTGAAAGTAAAAGATTAAGAATAACTGATACGCAAGATTATATACTGTCTAGCTTTGATTTGAAGATTTTAATGGTCATTGCATTTACAACACCTGGAGGTACTTTATTCCAATGTTTCATCCGTTCTGTAAGTGGAAAAAAAAGAATTTTGCTATCACATTTTCCTTTACCTTCATAAAGTTATCTCTGATCATCGACATTCTATCTGAAGCTGAGAAATCTTCGAATGTTTTGTAGTCGGTTTGTTTAGCATTTTGCAAACTTCAATTACATCTCTCGGAAATCTGCGCTTTCTGAAGGTAGTTGTAGGTCTCTGAGTGTCTCCTCATACAACTTATATTTTGAGCAAAGGAATTAGCTTGGTTGCTCTTCTTTGTATTCAGTCTTACTTCTCTTCATTTGTGATCAGGTTTGGTGACAATAGTTGAAGAGCCTTTTCCAAGTGAGGTCTGATTAGGGCTTGATGAAAAGTATTATATGCTCTGTTTGCATTTTGTATTTCCAGCTACAAATCCTAGCATCCTGTATGTTTTGGTGCAGATTGCCATTGTAACTGTATTTAAGGTCATGACAGATGATGACTCTTAAATAATGGATTACTAAGCATTTTGTACGTTCTAGAGTAACACAACTCTGCATTTGTTTACGTTAAAATCTATTTCCCATGTGCTTGTCCATCTGTCACTTTGTTTAAATCCCGCTGAATCTTTATTTCTTCATTTCGTATTCTCCTGGTGAGTCCTACCAGGTCGTTGATGTAGATAAGAAGTACGGGTCTCAGGACTAAGCCTTGTGGAAACCCGCTTGTCACGTGAAAGCAGTAGAATGCGTTCCCCATTTAAAAGCCACACTTGTGTTTCCTTTCCGAGAGTCAGTCTGCTGTCCATGCGCACATTCCATCTCCGATATGCCGTGGGTTTTCATTCTTTTCTTATTAACGTTTTATATGGTACTTTATCGAAGGCTTTACCAGATGCAAGTATATGTCATCAGAAGGTATTTTGAAGTCCCTGGTATTATAGATATGACTAACACATTACATCAGATTCGTTAAACATGAATTCATATTTCGAGAGCCGATGTTGATGGGAGGTTATCGGTCTGTTGTCATCTAGAAATTTGACGAATCTGTCTCTGTTGTTTCTAATACTTCTCCTCGAACCAGAGGAAGCTATTTGCCAGCCAACTTCTTTCAGTATTATGTGAGAGATATGGTCTGAACTAGATGACTCGGTATTTTTATTGTCTTAGGTATTTCAATACCTCATGGTATTCAGTATCTTTACTCCCAGACTTTATTTTTTTTTTCATTTAAATTTTTTGATGCCGAGAAACACGATTTTGCCTGTGGTATGTTCGGCGAATATTCGATGGTCGACGCTGAATCGGTACACTTGTTTGGAAAGGGAGCCATTTCTCTGTTGTCGCTAGCTAAGGTGACATTCACTAGCTATTGGGCCATAGCCATCCTTGATTTTCGTACATACTTTTGATGCATTTGGAGAAGTCTTTGGATCTTTCTTTACATAGTCAAAAGTTCTTCTTCCAAAGTATTTCTTGCTGGTTCTGATTTCCCTCCTATACCCTATCTTTAACCTGGTAGTGATTACGGTGTGGTAGTGAGGGAGTGTGGTGGTGATGGTAGTGAGGGAGGTTGGTGCTGGTAGGGAGAGAACGTGGAGGTAGCTAGGGAGTGTGTCTGTGGTAGTGAGGGAGTATGGTGGTGGTGGCGGCAGAGGGGATGTGGTGTGGTAGTAGTGAGGGAGTGTAGTGATTGGGGTAGCATTGTGTTGATAGTGGTAGTGAAGGAGTATGGTAATGATGGTAGTGGGACTGTGGTGGTGGTAATAGTAAGGGAGTACTGTGGTAGCCGTAGTAACGGAGTGTGCTGATGGTGGTAGTGTGGGAGTGTGGTAGTGATGGTAGAGGGACTGTGGCGGAGGTGGTAGTTAGATGTGTGTCAGTAATGGTAGTAAGAGAGTGTACTGATGGTGCTAGCAAGGCAGTGTGGTGGTGTTGGCGGTGGGGGTAGTGAGGTAGTGGTGGTAGAAAGAGTATAATGGTGATCATACGGCGTGATTATGGTACTTTGTCGACAAAGTTGGGTAGTCATGGCTTGGGGGCTTGGTGGCCACGGCAGCAGGGAGAGGACTTGGTAGTGCACTGCTACGATGGTGGTTGGGGGAATGTAGTGGTAGGGAAGGAGTGTGGTAGGGATGATGATGGAGTATGATGATGCCAGTGTGGGAGAAGTGGTGTGAGGGTGAGGGTGAGGGAGCACGGTGTTGGAGGAGTGTGGTGAGGGGGGCCTCAGCTGGTCCACATCACCAGCGATGCTTCCCTCCGCCGCTGCCAATGAAAGGTTTATCGGGTGGGTGTTGGCCACGGGTGCTGGGGGACGAGCACTTACAGAGGTTGACGGGTGTTTTATGCGCACATAAGCCGCCATCAGCGCACCCACGTGGTTCCCAGGAGCAGAGCAGACGCTTCCTGATGCTCTGAGTCTCGTCAGCCAGAGTGTTGGTGGCCAACATCACAGGGGTGTTCCCGCCCCAGTTGGGGCTCTGGACAAGGGCAGGCCTGTCAACGGCTGGTGGCTGCTGTGGCCTGCAGCTGCCCACACGCGACCCCCGGCCTGCTGCCCGTCTTCCATACACTCCCGTACCATTCACTTCATACACTCCCAATACCAAAACCTCACACTTCATAGACTCCCAACACTCCACACGCTTCCAATACCATACACTTAATACACTCTTACACTCCCAGTACCATACACTGCATACATTCCCAACCCTCCCTCTTGATGGTAACAAGACCTTACCGTAACTACGTGCGCAAAAATGCACTCGGCCAACAGCGCGGGTCGCAGTGTTTATAACGAAGAAAAAAGTGATTAATGTGGGTGTCAGGATGCGGTAGGAGGTTGTGTACTAACGCATCAAACGACAGTTTAATTCAGATGGTTTGAAAATTGCTTCATATTACTCGAGTCCTCGTTAAACTTACCCGTTCGATACCTCTCTGGAATCACACATCCAGTAGCGACGTCATAAACCCATAGGATGAGGCGGAATCCCCCAGCGGGAGCCACGCCCGCACCGCCGCCCCAACTTTTTTTTTTATGTTGAAGGCTCCAGTCACGGACAAAAGTCCACATCGAGGCAGGGCCTTAACTGAAATATAGAGAATTATGAAACGGAAAAGGAAAAGACAAGGGAAAGTATTTACAAATTTTCTAGAAAGTGAAAGACCTGTCTTGAAATGTGCAAGGCCAGAGTTATTGGGAAAGACATGGGAAGGAAGACAGTTCTAAAGCTTCGACATGTAAGAAAAGAAGCAGGTATCAATACAGCCCACTCCTGAGTTGCTGATGGCCACACAATAATCATGTGACGCAGCAGCTTGCTGAGTATTGAGTGGCCTAGCTAGTGGTGGGGCATACAAGCAGCCACCTATTGGAAGCAAAAATCAAAGTAATATCTATAGAGGAGGGAAAGTGAATCAATATTGTGGCATAGGGCAAGGGGATCAAGTTTGGAAGTTAAAGTCAGACTGCTTTAAACTCAACTCTGTCAAGTAAGGAAACAGAGCTAGAACCACCCCAAATGTGAGAGCAGTACTCCATACAAGGACGAATCAATCCCTTGTACAAACGGAGCAACTGTTCAGAAAAAAAGAAGTTACGACATATGAACAGGACACCCATTTCTTAAAGGCAGACTTAGCTGTTCCTGTAATATGGGGTTTCCAAGATAGAGTGGATGTGACAGTAATACCAAGTATGTTCATTGAGTCAAGAGGTGGAACTACAGAACCGTCAAAGGAGAGACGGGAGTTATGTGGAGTTTTCGATAGAGAGATGGATAGAAAGTGGGTCTTGGAGGCATTAAACTTAACCAGATTTTGTGTACACCACTGAGATATCCTGTTCAAGACGTTCAAGACTAAGTTTATTGAGGAAGCTGTGTCAAGACGAGATGCAGGTTGAGTGAGAGAAGAGGGAGCAGAACTGAAGGATGTGGACGAATGCAGTGTTGAGTCGTCAACGTATGAGTGCATTGGATTGTTTGTGGAGGAGAGGAAATCGTTGAAAAAAGGAGGAAAAGTGTAGGGGACAGGACAGACCCTTGAGGGACACGCTGTTGATGGAAAAAGGGGGGAGGATGATCCATCAATAACCACAGAGATAGACTGACCAGAGAGGAAGCTAGATATCAAGGAGCAAAGTGAGGGAGGGAAGCCAGAAGAGGGGAGCTTAGAGATGAGACCCTGATGCCACAGCCTGTCAAAAGCCCTAGATATGTCAAGGATAACTACTTTTTTTATGTTGAAGTCTCCAGTCACGCACAAAAGTCCATATCCAGGTCGGGCCCTAATAGAAAAATATAGAGAATTAAGAAACGGGGAAAAAAACAGGGAAAGCATTTACGAATTTTTGAGAAAGTTAAAGACCTCTCTTTTGAAATGAGCCAGGTCATAGTAATTAGGAAAGACATGAGAAGGTAGAGTTCCAAATCTTTGACGTGTAGAGAAAGAAGCAGTTATCAAAATGGCACACCCTTGAGTTGCCGATGGCCACACAATACTCATGTGACGCAGCAGCTTGCCGAGTATTGCGTGGTCTAGCTAGTGACAGGAGCACACAAGCAGCAAGTTCTCGGGAGCAAAAGCCAAAGTGATATCTTTAGAAGAGGAAAAGTGAACCAACATTACGACGTAGGGCAAGGGGGTCAAGTTTGGAAGTTAGCTGAGACGGTTTACAAGTCAGACCGCTTTCGACTTGACTCTGTCAAGTAAGGACACAGAGCTAGAACCACCCCAGATATGAGATTACTCAAGTACGAATCAATCCCTTGTATAAACGGAGCAAGTGTTAAAGAGAGAAGACGTTACTACATCTAAACAGGACTCCCAGTATTTTAGAGGCAGACTTAGCTATTCCCATAGTGTGGGGTTTACAGGAAAGAGTGGATGTTAGGGGAAGGGCAGACTATAGCTGTTGGAGAAGGGCAGGCCATAGCTGTTGGGGAAGACATAAGTTCACTTTAGCACACTGAAGACGAGCTACGTCAGCAGACGCCTGGTCTCGCCATGAAACTCACCAGGCCTCTTGAACGGAAGATTGAAAAATAGAAAGGGACATTGTTTTCGGGTCCTTCATGTCAAATATTATGAAGCTCCTGAGCGGACGACGGCCCACAGGAGACCCCTGGACAGCAAGTGGCCACAGATACCGGTTGTTTGTCTCTGTAGCTCGAGTAAAGATAGACTAGACATGGAGCGGGAACCCCAGAAATTTTGACGGGTTTATATCGCGGGGAATTCCGGCGCAGGATATTTCAAATGCCCCGGCTCACAGGACAGATTTCACTCTGCCTTTTGTTCAGTTGACGTCCCACTTTTTTTTTATGGTTGCTGAGACGGCACGGGCAGCTGAAGCCCTAATCAAGGCCATCCCATTAACGCTATGTATATACAACCTAGCCTGAGCCAGGTACTTATTTTATCCACCAACTCCTAAGGGTGGATGAGCAGATGGGTTGACTGTGGACCGACTGCCGCAACCAGGATTCGAACCTATGCTCTCGACCCTGGGCGGCCCCACTTCCGTGCCATGAGCTTGCATACGCTTACCCGTGCACGTTCAACGCATGCAGGGTGAACATTCTGTTGACATGCAGTAAAACAGAACATTTCCTATCCAAGCACCGCACCCCCGTGAGGTCATTTCTAGTTCTGATATTTAATTCACAAAGAGAGCGTGAACGTTGCCTCAGCTGCCCACCTCGGGAACTCGGAAATCCATTCGCCAAAGGTCATTTTGACCCCTGAACCCTTCACTCAGGTACCCGCCCGATCTAGCACACCCAAGGCGATGGAAAGGGGCCGGTGCATAATAGACGAGCAAGCACAGGAGCAAGTGTAAAGGCGCGCTCCTTCACAGCACGAGAGGCTGGACATTTGCATCGCATGCCATTCTTGTATCATACGTCAGAAGCACTTTTTTCTTTTTTTTTTTGACAGAACGAAAGGTGGTTATAGGAAGAGACATGGAATCAGTAGGGAATGGGATTTGCATATGTACATCAGGAAGTCTACGACAGCGGCTCCAGGAAGAGTGAAAATAGCAACAAAGCAATCGAGGGAAAGGGATGCATATTGCGGAGTTTTCTTCTCATCTTGCTTACTTCCACACACATTTAGACACCCCAATCTGAGCCTTCGAGGAGGATGATCACTCCCCACTTGACTCCTTCTTCTGCTTCCCCTTTCAGGAATTGAAATACAAGAAAGGGAGGATTTCCAGCCCCCTCGCTCAAGCCCCCTTTAGTCGCCCTCTGCGACACGCGGTGGAATACCCTGGGGAAGCATTCTTTCTCCCCATTCATAACACGACATATTGAGAGGAGCGTTGCGCAAGACAGAGAGGAGCAGCGACAAGATTGTCAATAATCTGGTACCCTTTGCAGAGGCAAAAACTACATCTGGTAAAAGCTATAGGCCTACCTCTTAAGCTGAACCACTCCCAGCTACTCACCAATCTTCTCTTCAGTCCACGGCTGCCGGTGGTGCAGAGGATACCATTTAAGTCACAACGGTTCATCACGGACGAAAGATACTCTTAAAAACCCATCAGGGACGAGCTGATTGGGTACGTGTTTCGGAGGAGCATTGCTTAAAAAGCTACAGTAACTAGAGGGGCAGTCGAAACCCAAACCACAGACATTATCAGGATCTCGACCTTAGTTGTGGCACTTCCCCTTCTAAGCCAACATATAACAGTACACACACACACACACACACACACACACTTGCAGTACGTCGGGAATATACAGAGCCATCCCGTACCTCAGAATACGCACCTCTTTACACTCCTCCTCCTCCTCCTCCTCTTCCTTTTCCTCTTCCTCATCCTCATCGTACCCACCTAACTGAAGAGGAAAACTGCTTCGGTGGGGAGGAGGAAGGGATAGCGTCATCCACAGTGGAGACAGAGGAAGAAGAAGGGAACCGAAAAGAGAGCCTCTGGCATTAGGAGGCGACTGGTGTCCTATCGCCGGAGCGGAGGACCGAAGGAATGACGGAACGACAGAGGTTATCCAAAAGGAATCCTTTTGGCCAGGGACCTGAAATACCCGTTGGGAGGAGAGGAGGAGACGTTGCCTCACACGTCCCTGGGATAACAGCAACTTGGAGCCGCGGCAAAGGCTGCTCGAGAGTCTATGGGAGGTTTCTTTCCACTCTCGTTACGACAGGTTTCCCTATTTGACCTTGTGCAGCGACGTCACTAATCGCGTACATGCACGCACGCCCTTCAGACATCCGGCACACTGGTGATCATTTCATTTCACTGGTGATCATTTCCTTTTCATTTATGTTGGTGCGTCCCCATCTCAAATACTGCGTTCAGGTTTGGTCATCCTGTATGAAAAAGAGAGGAGTTGACATTGGACAGCGTCGAGCTACCAAGCTGATTCCTGCCCTTTGGTACAAGTCCTATTGGGAGCTAATTAAACGACTTGAATCTGCATATTCAGTTTAGGAAAGAGAAGCTCAGGAGGTGATCCAATACAGGTCCTCAAGATTATCAGAAGCTTTGATAACTTTGATCTGACAAGTTCTTTTAAGACTTGATTCGTCTGATTTCACTCTTGATGATGGATACCAACTCGTGGGCAAACGTTTTACCTTGAATAAGGAGAAGTGCTTTTTCTTCAAAAGAATTCTTAACATATGGAATGATTTACCAGTCAGTGTGGTTGAAAGCAGAACCATAGATACGTTAAAGAATAGACTTGATAAGCACTTCGTTTCAAGTCCCCAGCTAACATTATTTGAGGCCTATTTAGTCACAATGATAGTTTGTACGTATTTTGAATTATCTGTATGCCGTCTCAATACCTTCAAAAGTAGTTTAGACAAATGTTTTATGAATTTAGGTATAATCTGAGAAAAACGCGAGAAATAAACTGTATAAACGACAGCGGTAACGGGGAACAGTAGAAGGCTAATGTGCAGCAGCGGGGAGTCGGTGATAGCTTAAAAAAATGCTGAGCGTAATTACATTTTCTTAAGTTAAACTTTTCTTTTTATAGACAACCTAGTCGTGGGCTAATCATGCCTCCTATTGTCTGTCTTTTTCATGTAAACTCATGTAAACTCATGTAAACTCATGTAAACTTTTACCTCACTAATCTGTGAGTTCCCGATATCGTCCATTGTCCCAAACAAGGTGAATAAAACAACTCCCTCTTCTTTGAATCTTGTTTTTATTTTGAATTTTTATCATTTTTCTGACGGAAAATATAAATCTCTTATGTACATTTAGCAGTGGGTGTGTGATAATACATGGTTGTGAATGAGGTAGTTTCGTGGTAGATGGTTGACGAGTTGATGTGTCATGTGCTATTGTCTCGACCAACTGGTCTTAAACGGACCAAACGTTGGCCTTTGCTTTGATAGCCAGAGTGTCTCTGACGATGTCCACGTCCGTCCTCGTCTTTCTCCTCTCAACGGTCCTCGTCACTGCGTTCTTCGCTGCCCCCTCCGATGCACCGTTCACCGTCACTGTCACCGTAATCCTCTCTGTGCTCTCCGTGGTGCTCTTCAGTGTCTGCGTCACCGTGACCTCCACTTGACAGGCTGATGACCTTTTCACTGCTTGTATCACCCCATCCTTCAGCGTGACATCTAGTATACTTCTCACCGTCTGTGTCACTGCCACCCTCACCGAAGTCTCGACTGCGACTGTCCTCTCCACCGTCTGTATCACTGCAATTTCGATTTCGCCCTCGGCAGTGCTCTCCACCCGGTGCATCGTAGCGATCTTAGCCGTCGTCTCTGCTTTGGATTCCTTGGCCCTTGCCACCGCGCACTTGACTCGGCGCTCCTCGCGGCACTTCATCGTCCCCATCGTCGTCGTCTCCTTCGGCGCTTGCTATCGCCAGCTGCCGGCTCTCGTGTGCATTGCACTTCGCCTTACGCTTCTATATAAACTCGCCCGCCTCTCCTCCCCGCCGTTTCCCTTCTACATCCTGTACGCATTTTTTCCCCCCCGTGGCGGTACATCCCCCTGCTTCAGGAGGGTCTCGGCCTCGCATATCCTCGATGTGCCCCGGGGGACGTCGTCCAGATATTGCTGTTTCTCTTTTGCCTCCACGGTCTCGTCAGTACTGATAGCAGCTTCCTGTTGCTGTCTCTCTCGCTCTCTCT
>JAUUDW010075260.1:0-16152 GCA_032361385.1 Panulirus guttatus
GGACAGAAAAAATGATATAGGTGAAAAGAGATGGGTTTAGTAAGTGAATATGAATAAGAAACTTATGTGAATAGATAAAAGGCGAGATTGAATGTAGAACGGCAAAAGATGAATGGAAACAAATCTAGGGGAGTGCGTGAGGAATAAGAGGTATATAGGGAAGCTTTGTTGGCATGTGCGAGAGAAGCATGTGGCACACATACGATGAGAAGTGGGCAGATGAGAAAGGGTAGTGAGTGGTGGGATGAGACTGTAAAGTTGCTAGTGAAAGAGAAAAGAGGTATAAGGGTGGTACTTACACAAAAGGAGTGCATATGATTGGAAGCTGTATAAGAGAAAGTGGCAAGAGGTCAAGAGGAAGGTGCAGTGGTTGGAAAAGATGGCAAATGAGATGTGGGGTAAGCGAGTATCAGTAAACTTTAGAAAGACGATGATGTTTAGGAAGATGGTTGATAGTAAGTGAAAAACAAGAGAATAATTAGAGGCATTGGTGAAGGGGCAAATGTGGAAGTGGTAATGAGGAGACAGAGTGAGTACATTACTACTGAATGTGTTTGATGATAGGGTGGCAGATGTAGGGTGTTTGCATCATGTGATGTGCGAAGTGAGAGAATCATGAAGAATGGCTTGGTGAAGAGAGAAGAGGTGGTGAAGGCCTTGCATTAGATGAAATGTGGCTGAAACAGAAGTAGAGAGAAGGAAAGGGATAGGAGGAGGCAAAAGTAGACTGAATGGAAAGATAACAACAGCATAAAAAGGACATGAGTGAGAGAAGAAGTTGAAGAAGGAAGTGAAACTTGGGAAATGACACATAGAAGAACAGAAGAGCGGGGAAAAAAAACAAAAAGCAATGAAAATGAAAAAGAAATCAACAGCAAATGAAATCTTACCAACAAATTGGCGGGGGATGGGAGTGTTGCCTGGTGTTCGTCCCATCATGCCCAGGGCACCAGGACGGGACAGGAGGCTGGCAGGACCAGTACGGATGGGTTTTGCTGTAAAAAGGTTTATCATTTAGCATTTTATAAGTGACCAACCTGCTCATCTAAAGAAAAAAAATCACATTGTTTACAGTATTATTCCTATGCAATCAAATTTATCCTATCTTCATATTTTTCAAATGTATACACACTCAGTTCAAAGGACATGCCGTAATGCAGCTTACAAACATCTTATTCTCTTTTAGAATTCATGGTTCTGGTGAAGTGTAGTATCACTACATAACAAGGCCATCTGGAGAGTACTTGGGTATCACACTTCCCCAAGAAAACTGACTATGACATTTCAATCTTACTCTTCCTCTTTGTGGTAAATTTTTGCCACAATAGGTAAAGCACTGTGTACCTCACATCCACTGTTTTCCTTTACTCATCCATTCAATTTACCTTTCCCTACAGGTGTATGCTAATTAGTAATACTTCAAACTTATATAAAATTAAGAAATATCCATATATTCTATTCTTTTGAAGAAATCTCATCTCTGGTTCGTTATCATCTTTACTTACCAAAGTATTTGGAGAGGTACTTATGGTAAACTGTTATGTCAATTTTCAGTGGTCATATCTTTTTTGAATAAAACTGCTGCACCCTCTTCTTCATAAACCCTATTGTGATCATCTATCCCTCATCATACTGAAAAACATTTCTCTCGGTTTCTCCCCTACATTTCCATTTAGACTCAGTCAAACCACATTTATATTATTTTTTTCTTATACATGATGACATTCACCTTTCTATTATACAGTGACCAAATAAAAACCTGTCAACCTCCCTATACATTTTCAAAGGTGATGTCACACTTACATTATAGTGCTTTATATTCTCTCCTTTGGCCTTCATTACCATCTGCAGATGTCAGGGTATGGACTTGGCAAGGTTCCTGAAGTATAGTAGGTCCATAATTTGGGTCCATAGAGTCTTGATCTGAATGAAGCAATGTACTAATGAGGTGTTGCTGGAAGCAGTCACCTACTCATGCTTTCTAAGCACCAAGTGTGCCTAAATCTCATGTTTACCCGCATTTTCTTGCTTCCAGGTAAAAATTTGGGCTTTTGCCTTAGGAAGATAAGAGCCAACCATCTTGAAGAAGAGGTGGAAGAAATGCAGCATCCAAAAGTAAAATTCCCAAAATGCAGTGGCAGCCACGAAGAGTAAAGAAAGAACATCCTTTCCTCAGTCACACTGAGGCGGGTTACTAATGCTTACAGTGTTAGAAACACTAGTTTCAGCAAGCAGATGTATGATGATTTCACAATGAGAGCTTCATATGCTTGTACCTAAAATGAAACTTAGCCCAGTATCGCCTCTGAAAAGATATGGAGGGCAGACAACGTTTTTTGCAGACACAGTAGTTATTTGAGCCACTGAAAATCAACACAAATATTTCAAGAACTTACTCTTCCATAAAGCACAACCCCCAGAGAAACTAAACTTTAATATAAGAATGCGGCCACAGTTTAAACAATATGAATATAGAAGAAAACATACTAAAAAATTCCAGCCATAGTATAAAGTATCTTACTACAACCTGAAAACTACATGTTACTGGGTACACAACTGCAACATCCTTTTGTGCAATACCTCTATCCATAAAAGCTGTATACACCTGTTTCTCTACTATCAGAATTGTAAAAAATTGTGGTACACAACCTCTTCCCTTCTTAAGTCCATCTTGTATTCCACCTATAAAGGTTTCATTAATGCTTTTATAAGGATAAATCAAAATACAACCATATGAGTGTTAGGTATGCTAAGAAGACTTTTTAATCCTTAATATTATGTCTATACCTTTTACTTTTACACACTGGAATTGTTATTCCCTTCATGCAATCACTGAGTATATGACTTCTCTTCCAGTACGACAAACACACACTTTCCAAATTCCTTTACAACAATTTCTCCTCTAGTTATCACCACCTCACTTAACATTGTTCCATTCTCACTATTTTCTGTGTGATTAAGCTTTTCCTCCTAAACTCTTTTTCTTTGCAACAAATGTCCTTAAATTTTCATTCTACCTTACTTTTCCTCTCTTTCTTCAACCTATTCTGACAATGTAACATATCTCCACGGCAACCTCTGTACATGCACTCTTTAAGTAACTCCATGCTACTTCAGATTCATTCTGTATTGTTTCACCAACTCAGTTAATTCACAATGCTAGACCCAAATCATCTAAAATAAAAGAGTTACCTACAAATCTCAATCAAATGATCTGGGAAGATTCAACCTAAAGCTCTCAAAGACCTCACCCACTGCATGCTACATATCAATACTGATTGTCATAGATATTCCTAAAATCTATAAACATATGCCTCCTAATAATCAACTCTCTCCCTACAAATTTTACCTTAAATTATTTTTCTGTGCTAAATGATGATAATACCTATCACAACCACACCATCAGCTTATACATCCAAGTAAACAAAATTACCATTTTGAACCTGACAAAAACCTCATGGTGCTCAATAAATTACATAACCCTGACACGTCTAAAGTGAAGCTGGGGATAGTGTAACACATTGGTGATGGTACTGGGGTTATGATGGAGTGAGGATGATGATGGAGGGTGGCAATAAAGTAAGGGAGTTGGTACAGTGAGAATGATGATGGAGCGAACAAAGTGATGGAGTAAGGGTGCTGATGGAGCTAAGGTGATGATGGAGTAAGGGTGGTGAGAGAGTAAGGGTGTTGATGAGATGAAGATGGTGATGGAGCTGGGGTGATGATGTAGCAAGAGTGATGATGGAGTGAGGGTGGTAATGGAGCTAGATTGGTGATGGAGTGAGGGTGGTGACTGAGCTAGTGTAGTGATGGAGTGAGGATGGTGATGGAGCTGGGGTAGTGGTAGAGTGAGAATGGTGATGGAGCTAGGTTACTGATGGAGTGAGGGTGGTGACTGAGTTAGGGTAGAGATAGAGTGAGGCTGGTGATGGAGCTAGGGTAGTGGTGGAGTGAGCGTGGGAAGTGAGCAAGGGTAGTGATGGAGCAAGAGCAGTGATGGAGTATGGGTGGTGATGGAGTGAGGGTAGAGATGGAGCAAGGGTGATGATGGAGTAAGGGTGGTATTGGAGTGAGGGAGGTGATGGAGCTTGAGTGAAGATGGGGTGAGGGTGCTGAAGTGAAGCTAGTGAAGGAGTGAGGATGGTTATGGGGCAAGGGTGGTGATGAAGTTAGGGTGGCCATGGAGTGAGGGTGGTGATGGAGCTATGGTGATGATGGAGTGAGGGTGGTGATGATGGAGTGGCAATGGTGATGGAGTAAGGGAGATGATGGAACTAGGATGATGATGCTGGAGTGAAGGTGGTGATGAAAGAAGAGTAGTGATGGAGTAAGGGTGGTGAAGGAGCTAGAGTAGTGATGAAATAAGGGTAGTAATGGAGCTAGGGTGCTGATGGAAAGAGAGTGGCAATGGAGCACAATTAGTAATGAAGCGATGGTGATGATGGAGCTAAGGTGATGTTGAATGAGGGTGGTGATGGAGATGAAGCAGTGATAGAGTGAGTGGTGATGGAGCTTAGATAATGATGGAGTGAGGGTTGTGACTGAGTAGGACAGGGATTGAGGTAGGTTAGTGGTGGATACAAGGTATTGACAGAGTGAAGGTAGTGACAGAGTGAGGTTGTTGATAGAGTTAGGGTGATGATGGAGTGAAAGTTATGATGGAATGAGGTGGTGATGAAGTGCAGTTAGTGATGGAGTAAGGGTGGTGATGGAGCTAGAGTACTGATGGAGTGACAATGGTGATGGAGCTAGGGTAGTGATGGAAGGAGGGTGATAATGGAGCTAGAATAATGATGGAGTGAGGGTGATAATGAAGCTATGGTAGTTATGAAGTGAGGGTGGTGATTGAGCTAGAGGTAATGGAGTGAGGGTGATGGAGCTAGAGTAGCGATGAAGTGAGGGTGGTAATGGAATAAGGGTGATGATGGAGTGAGACAGAATGGCAGTGGAGTAAGGGTGTTATTGGAGTGAAGGTGTAGATGGAGCAAGGGTGATGATGGAGTGAGGGTGTTTAAGGAGCCAGGGTAGCGATGGAATGAGAGTGATGAAGCTAAGGTGAAGATGGAGTGAGGGTAGTTATGTAGCCAGGGTGATGATAAACTGATGGTGATAATGGAATGAAGGTATTTATGGAGCTAGGGTGGTGATGGAGTGAGGGGGATGATGGAGCTAGAGTGATGATGGACAAGGGTAGTAATGGAGTGAGGATGGTAAAGAAGGTAGGATGATTATATAGTGATGCAGTGAGAGTGTTTATGGAGCTTGGGTGATGGTAGAATGATGGTAAAAATGGAGCTAAGATGTTGGGGTGAGGGCAGTCGTGAAGCCAAGGTGGTGATGAAGTGAGGGTGATGATAGAGCTTGGGTGGTGATGGAGTGAGCATGATGAAGGAGCTAGGGTCGTAATGGTGTGACAGTGTTGATGGAACGATGGTGATGATGGAACTAAGATGATGATGGAGTGGGGATGGTTATGGAATCACGGTGGTGATGTAGTGAGGATGGTGATGGAATGACAGTGTTGAAGAATCTAGGGTGATGAGAGAATGAGGACTGTGATGGAGTAAGGGTGGTGATGGAGTGAGGTTGGTAATGGAGTGGTGGTGGTGATGAAGTGAGGATGGTAATGGAGTGAGGATGGAGAGAGCTAGGCAGGCAACTGAGTGAGGGCAATGATGAACGAAGGTGGTGATGGAATAAGAGTAGTGATGGAATGAGGGTAGTGATGCAGTGAGGGAAGTGATGGAGTGATAGTAGTGATTATTTTATGGTAATAATAGTAACATTTTCAAAAAATCAAAACAATCTCTCTCTTGAAGCTAAAGTTAGAACCACAGTAACCAACTGCTTACAGAAAATGACAAAATGCCACATGACAATAAAACCATAGGATTTTTTGCTGTTGTACAGAGGTTATTAGATCTAGTTTATGATTCTACAGATATCTAATAAAAATATCCAATAGAAGTGGTTCCAGGCTGCACCCAATTCAACTGAAAACAAAAAAAATATTTATCTAAAAAGAAAGTGGCATCTGTAAATGCTCCCTCTGACTTGCACCATAATGACTCACTTTAATGCTTCTGTCTAATTTTCTACAAAAACAACAAACAATTACAGAAAATCTTAAAAGACTATTAGAAAAGTATGTATATTATAGTAGAATCTATAATGAAATCACAACAAAACAAACATGAGAATTTAATGGAGAAATATATTTAAAAGAAAACAACATTTGAATTTGACACTCTGCTAGCCCTCTGTCTTCATTTATACATAGATCAATGCCCGTGTCTATGGCATACATCATCTCAAGCACACACATCCTCCCATAACCCAGAAGTCCTGTTTTGTGAGAAATATAACCAAAAAATAAATTCAAAAATAAATTCCACAATATCCAGAGTCTGGAAAAGGAAATGCAATATGTATGTAAAGAAATCACAGGGAGAGATTCAAACTGATGGTCTTGAACCAACTACAGCATTAAGAAGGAGTTATATAAACTTCGTACAACTTAGAAAAATGAAGAACACTATTTTCCTCATTTTTGTCAATCTTTTGACCATGTGAGTGCTAAAGACCCCTTGAAAGAGAATGCAAAACAGTCCTTCACTTCATCTGGTAAGTCATTCAATGCATTAAGTGTCCTGCTAGAGAAAATTATTTTCACCTTGACTGCAATACAACACCAAAGACTTTGTACTTATTACTAGAACTGCAAGCAGATGAACATATTCTTAGATACTTTTTCAAAACTGATGAAACTTTTGACAATTTTGATCATGTTTTATACTATATCTCAACATTTGCATATCTGGCCAAGTAAATTAAGGTCGTCTGGATATCTCTTGTAAGATCTTTTTCCCAGTCGGAAACCATCAGAAAAAATATTCAAGGCAGGGACACACACAGGCAAATTCTAGTGAGGATGATTTTGTCAGACCTACATTTCGATTCTTTGCTTAACAAACAAAAAATTTAGTTTGCCCTTTTTAATGTTATTATGTATTTTCTTTGTCTGCTTTGCATAACTCCATGTGGTTCCTACTATTGTCTGTCTTGTTTTTACAGCCCATTTGTAGAACTTTACATTTTCCAGTATTAGAATTTACTAGTCACTTGTGAATCCAGTCCATCAATTTGCCCAAGTCAGTGTTCAGCCGTAAGCTGTCAAATAATAATGAATTTTACTTCCAAATAAAGTTCCATACATACATGTGTGTGTGTGTGTGTGTGTGTGTGTGTGTGTGTTTCTTCCCATTTTTTAAAACAATCTATTACTTAAGTCAGAAATGAATATTAGACAACAAATAGGTTCATATACTGATTCCTATGGCATTCCAATTGTTACATCTGACTTGACCATTATGTGTCATGACCACTACGAACCATAAACCAATTTTCCAGTCATCAAAATACAACAATGCCATTTCATTTATACCTACTTTTGTCTGCAATTTCTGATAAGTTATTTCACATTCTTTTTTCATTCAGACAAATACCTTTACCCTGTTCTTATGGTATACATTTATCATAACATAAAAGACAATAAGTAGATTTATCAGAAAGATTCTGTTGACAACAATACTGTCAGTCTTCAATTACATGATGATCCTCTGAAGCTAACATTCCTTAAACCTTAGCTTCTAACTTGGTAACAAAGACATGAATAATAAAGACACTTCAAAGCTCTAATTTACGTTCCTTAATCCTGATTCATTATATAACTCAAAGTTTATTTCACATGATTTCAAAATAATTCTAGCATTAAAACTGACATATCAAGTCAACCTTCGATTCACTAAATATCTGATTGTCACTGACAAACTCAACATTCTCTGTCCCTTGGTCATATGCTTCCAGTAGCACTGTATACATGCTTACAATATTCTCCATTGATATGATCAACTTCTTCACTGCCTATGGAAAAATGTTCACTTACCTATATGTGCCCCTTGACCTCTCCTGGCCAGATTCTTCTGCCGAACTGCCTCCTTGATACGGTCAACTTCATACTGATACCGTTTCCTATCCCTCATAGCACCCTCCTTAGCCTCCTTCAGAGCAGTCTCCAATGCCTGCCACATGAAAGACATTAGCACCATGCATAAGCAAAAGAGAAAGCAGAACATGAGACTAAATCCATTACAGTGGAATTTAGTACAACTTAATTAATTTTCATTGTATGGGAACTAAGGTTGGGACCAACAATAGCCATGACTTTTTGTATGTGTAAAAGAAAAAAATGTGTTCAGGTATGACTCCAGTCCCTCTGGCAAATCATTCAATAGATGTAGAATAGCAGTAGTCCCAGGATCAACCCAAGAGATGCCACTGGTTGCTCCCATCTGGTTTGAGAAAGCCCACTGCACTATTGTCCCTTGCTCCCGCTCACTTAACTAGATTTTAATCAAATGAAGGAGTCATTCATATGTCCCTTCTTTTTCTGAACAACCTTCTATGTAGGATGGAACCAGATACCCTCTGACGGTCTAGAAACAGAAAATACACCCACTCTTCTCCTTTACCAAGGCTATTTCTAATTGTATTTTAGCAGTCTATCATAAGTGAAATCTTTCCTCTGAACCCATGGTGCCTCCTTTACCTTTCTAAGTAACCAAACATTTTTTTATCATTCATTTATCTATTCATTGTACTTGATTGCTGTTTCCCACGTCAGCAAGGTAGCACCAGGAAACAGACGAAAAAAGACCCATCCACTTGTATACACACACACATATACATACATGTACATATATGCACAATACATATGAATACATACCAACATATACACATATACATACCTACACATACACATGCATATACACATATACACATGTACATATTCATATCTGCTCGCCTCCATCCATTCCTGACGCTACCCCGCCCTACAGGAAATAGCATCGATCGCCACCCCTTGCGTCAGCAAGGTAGCACCAGGAAACAGATGCAAAAGGCCTCATTCACTCACACTCAGTCCCTAGCTGTCATGTGTAATGCACTGAAACCACAGCTCCCCATCCACTTCTTGGCCCCAGAGACCTTTCCATGGTTACCCAGATGTTTCACAAGCCCTGGTTTGGTCCATTGACAGCACATCAACCCAGTATACCACATTGTTCCATTTCACTCTATTATGTGCCTGCCTTTCACCCTCCTACATGTTTAGGCTCCGACTGCTCAATATCCCTTTCACTACATCCTTCCACCTCCAATTTGGTCTGCTTCTCCTTGTTCCCTCCACCTCTGACACATATATCCTCTTTGTCAACCTTTCCTCACTCATTCATTCCATATGTCCAAACCAATTTAACACACCCTCTTCTGCTCTCTCAACCACACTCTTTTTATTACCACACATCTCTCTTACCATTTCATGACTTCCTCAATAGATGTTCAGTTAGACATATTCCTTTTAATAGACATGTCCATTTAGACACAACAGACAGACAGAAACATTTAGAAACATACGCTTTCAAAAAGGTCTGTGTATCGTTTTGAAAAGTTTACTTCCAAATAACTGTTTATATCATACAAAAGCACTTGCTTTGCTCAGCGTAGTTCAGCACTCGAGAACACAGTTGCGAATGCCTTTGTGAAACTACTTCAATCGTTTGAGAGTCATCGTAACGGATTATTTTTTCCAGTCAACCTTTCGTCCACATCTCTTGGAGGGGATGCGTCCAGTCCACAGCCAGACCATCACCCTCAAGACGGGCATGTGATTTCCCAGGCAGGCCCAGGCTACTCTTTCAGGAAGGCTGACTGATGTATTTTGAGCTTTTTTTTTGTCTGATAATCAGAGGGCAACAGATGTTCCAGAGGGCATGCCCTCCCTCGGGGCCTGGCGTCATGGGGATGTTACATCTTATTTGCGCTTTATTCCACCTGCATTGGTCTTGAAGCCTATCCACCTAGTGTCACAGTGAGATTAGTACCCACCTTTGCCGGCAGGTGGCTCTCCCAGCCTGGCATTACGAATAATAACTATCAGGTGTCACTTTTTTATGGCGATTTTCAAATCTGGGGTTAGAGAGACTCCAAAAAACAATGAAGTTATTTGTATAAATTCCCGTGTAATTCTACAGTCACAGCTCAGTCATAATTCCTATGGTCAAATATTTATACATGACGCTCACATCCCAAGGACTACCCTACAGGCTGGCTGGTCTGTATTTCTACGATTATCCTTCGTGGGTAACGTAAGCCCTCGCATTGAGCCACGCGGGACGACGGTTTTTGTCTATGGTGGACAAGACACTCTTTCTTGTCCATGATCAAAGTGGCTCTTGTTCACCACTGTCTACACTATGAAGCTAATTTGGGATTCCGGTCACGAACATCGTTCACGAGGAAAAGTATAGCTTAATGGTTTCTTCTAATGCCGGGACGACAAGCGTTTGGACAGTAGTGAAAAATTTAAGTTTGAGTTATGAAGTATTTCCCTAAAAAATAGGATTACGACCAAGAACACAGACAGCAGTTTATTATGACATCATTATTGATTTTTATTTACACGGCCTTGTAGACAGATTCGTCGCTAATCGTCATTCGAGTGGGCACCCACGGGTGCTTCTTGTGTTAAGATCGTATGATATATTGCAAAACTATAGGAAAGGCGTCCGTTATGGTGTTTAGAAAACGTGGAATTGGTGAATGCCACTGAATTCAAACAACAGCAAACCACTGGGTCCCACCGAGGCTGTATATGGTAGTGGAAGAGATCAGGACCTCGTGGATTAATGTGGTGAGTGTAGAAAGTAGAAGTAGCTATATTTATTGTACAGCTAAGGAGGTGCAGATAATGTCTGTCGTGGATTTAAAGCAAAATGTTCATCAAGTCTCTACTTAAACGTATCTCTGGTACTGCTTTCAACTGCTTTAAATGGTAAATCATTCTATAGGTTAACAATCATGTTGAAAACAAAGTACTTCGCCTCATTCCAGGTAAATCCTTTGCGCGATACCGAACGCCTCTGTCCTTAGATGGCTCGTAAGATCGGATCATCGAAGCCTATAATGATTTTAGATACTTGCATTAGATCACCTCTTAATCCTCTCTTTACTAAGCTAAATTCAATTCGTTTAGTTTGCTTTCACAGGATATGTTTTTCAGGCCGGGAATCATCTTCGTAGCTCGCTTCTGTACCTACCTTTTCCAGTTCATGTGGGGTTCGTAGATTATTAGAAGCAGTGATGAAGTACATGAGGTTAGAAAGTAAAGTCGGAGTACAGAGTAACAATATCGTTAAGCACATCGGGATTGTCAGGGTGGTCATCGCAAAGTTCACGGTGCTTGAATAGATCAGCAGGATTAAAACCCTTGAGCTTTTTAGAGAACAGGAGAGAGTTGGTCCGGTAGGTGTGGCCCTCCGGAAGACCACGGAGGTGGCAGGTTGTGTTCCCACCTCGCTTCTCGGACCCACAGTTTCCCCGCCATTGTTACAAGCATCATGAGCGAAGGCTGGCGGCAGTGACACTGCACCACCTGGTGTGAGATCGGTTTCAGTCTCCGAAGATGCTGCTGTAGCGTTGGAAGGAGTAGTGTGAGGGACCGTCAGAGTCATATCGCCGTTAAAGGTTGTTCTTGCACGAGGGTCGGGAGATGCCTCTCGCTGCCGAGGGGACTGACGTAGAGATCTGAGATGTCGGGCAGGGAAGAGGCAGCTTTTGTCATGATACATACGTCATGCTTAGAATGTTCCAAGTTGGGTGGAATCCAGAGACAGGAGATCAGAATTTGTTTGGAGGTGGCTCTCTTGGCAAGTGAAAAGGATGGTTTTTGAGGAATGGTAGGTGTGTATAGCTTTCGGTGACCCGAGAGCTGGGGTGATGAGGAATCCATGATGACAGAACCGCGGCAGATCTGGTGAGACAGACTACAGGTAATGGCTGGGTGAATTGCTGTCATCTCACACTGTAGATCAGATGATCAAGTTTACGATTCTGGTTCTGGGTCTGTGTTGGAGTCACCGTAGGTAGAGAAGGTTTCCCTAGTGGCACCATAAGAAAGGACAGGAACGCCATTATGGGCGGTTATTGGCGGGGAGGGAAAGATGGAGAGACAGACTATGGCACCGTGAACGATGCCTGTGACTTCAAAAGACAGATCATGTTTGTAAGAGGTGCGACAAGCGCCAGGTTGGATTGCGTTCCAGATGGGGATTTGCGTAAAGGAGATGGGCCAGGAAGAGTGTTCGGATGGCCTCTGATATTATGGGAAGTTTGAGACGGGAGATGGAGAACGGGTGATAAAACTTTTATGTCATTTGATCAGGAAGTAAAGCCTGAGGAAGGAAGGAGAAGCACCGTTGGGGGTCAACAGTGACCCCAGTTGATGCTGCTGAGGTGATGGGTCGAAGGAGAAGAGTAATAGAATGACTTGACTCAGAGACACTCAAAGGTTTTCGAATGGAGAAGGGATATAGGTCGAGATGAGTCTGCATGCTAACGATCCTCATGGACGATGGGGCGCCTAGCATATCGTCGGTGGGGCCTATAGTATGATGACTCTCTTCGTGGACGGTGAGGCCCCAAGCATATTGACTATCGTCTTTGACGATGGCGCCACAAGCATACTGACTGTTGTTGTGGACAGTGGAGCCCCTTAGAATATTGACTATCCTCGTTGGTGAGCTTTTGGAGAAAAGTCTTTTTTTAGCAGTGTAATTGATGAGTCCAGAGATATGGATCTTCCGCAAAAGAATGTGGGAGCTGTTGAAGGGTGGATGGGCTGTGGATGCCGATGCAAAGATACTCTCTGGAGATGAGGAGGGAGGTGTCTGTTGGCTATGGGACAAGAATTCAGTTCATGCGAATGTTGGGTAATGTGAGACTAAGGATCGGCTTTGCAAAACAAGGAGGCGGAATGTCTGAAGTTACCAAGAAATGGACCCCATCAGGCACGATTGGTGAGGTGTTCGGTAATCTAAACGTAGACTCAAAGATGGGATTATTCGTCTAGAATGACGTCTCAATGAGCTGTATCTTAAGCTGGTAAACGAGAGTGTGGGTGAAGGTGAGTTAGGAGTTCAGTAGAGCACTGATGTGAAGAGTGATGTGGGAGGAAGTCACACAAGTTGGGGAATAGTGATGAACTTAAGGAGGTAAGCCAGCATGAAACTTTACATGACTCTACAGTGGAAAGACATAGGAAAACAATGGTCCTGTAAGTTTGGTTTGAGGTTGGGTATGAATTTATTTATGGTCCAGGCTGTCTGGGGAGTACTATCTTCGAGCCTTAGGTTATATAGTCGGAGATGAAGGTTGCCAGGAACTTGAGCCAGGAGGCGAGTTGTGGCATAGGGAATTTGATCATCCCCTAAAACAGTTATTGCCCATGAGGAGGGCGGGACGATCATCTGCCGTAAAGAGCTTGAGGTCTAGGGTGGAAGTGCACTGAGGAAGGTTGAGTGGATTAGCATCCGTCCCACTGCATTTGTGCCAGGTCCTCAGTTCGTTCAGGTGAGTTATGGAGGAAGGGGCGGGAAGCGTAGGAGGAGATTTGGTCCTGGATCTTCCCGATAAGTAGCAGAACACCGTTGGACGACGCGACGTTCGACAGTGATGCGAACCGTGAAAGAAGCTCAGACACTGGAAACAAACGCCACGATCTTTGCCGGAGACGACGACGACGACTAGGGTTCCACAAATTTAAAAGACTCTCGCAGCCTCTTGGTGGGTCATATGCTGGCAGCTTCGTGGAAAAAAACGACGTAGTCAGGGCGAGGGCTCGCCAGAAACCAGCGACGGATGAAAAAGACAAAGTGTGTCTGCGGACGGAAAATGATTGTGTGTGTTTTAAGACTGGCTCTAATGTGCCTTACCAAATTATATTTATGACGAGTTAATGATAAACCTAGAATTCAAACGTACAACGCGCGTACTGACTGCTGATTAAGGTAATAGTAGCGTACCTCTTGGCTAGTGTTGAAATTTGTGTGAAGATGTGTCTTCAAGGCATCTCTCAGCCTTTAGAAAAGAAGCATGTAATCTTTTATGTCTTGATATGTATATATAAATGAGCTTAGGTGTAGCGTTTGTGTGAACTTTGTATCAGATATTTTTTAAGTTTTTTGAAGAACCAAAGATTTGTTGGCTAGAAGCTAATTGTGGAAACAAATCAGAAGTTAAGGACAGATTTCATTGCACTCCTTAGAAGTAGAAATTTGTACACATGTCATGGCACAGGTAAGCAAGCTCCAGGGTGGATTAGCTCAGGGTATATGTGGATGACATTGAGATAGACTAACAGAGTTTTGCTGGACTTTGCTCGAGGTTTATGTGATGACTTCCGATTCAAGTTGAGAAAATTAGATTTGAAAAAATGAGGAACAGAATCAAGAGAGAAAGAAACGAATCCAAAAAAGAATTCCGAGCTAAATAGACAACTCTCAAGTTGTAGGCAGAAAAGCTGTTGGGCGTTTGTGGATTTACCATGTTATTACTGGAAATAAGAGATGCGTGTACCATGTCCAACGTTTTGATTTATTTGCGTTCTGTATGAAAATAAAGATAAGCTTTTGGCATGTTTTGGTACATTGTACTTAAAGTTAAAGCTGAAGAGATCTTTAATTCATTGACATTGTCAGAGAACGTACTACGTTATCGAAGATGAGACATTAAGCGGTTATACGCTGGCATGTGAATAGTGAAGACAAAGATATTATAAGAAACAAGAAACCTCAAGAAAGAAAATGATATCGCCGACTTGCGATATATTATGGAAATAGAAAAACCATCAAATAAATAATGCCATTTTCCTGGAGCAGATAAGGATTTTTATAAGGGGATTATGCTTTTTAGAATAACTCAAAAGGCATTTGGAGCCCACGTTAAAACCATATTTAGAGAAAAGACTAACAGAAATTTCAACGATGCATTGACCCCAGGGTAGTCAGTCAGGATGTTCCAGTACACGTAAAGCCAGACCAGCTGCTGAACACGAGCTATATTCCCACAGGTGTACAGGTTGTGGTGTCGATGCCTCTGGTCGATGATAAGAGACAGATTTAGCCATGTACCTGGTGATAAGTCTTGAGTCCGTTGTTATTATTGCTATCAAGCAGGACATTCTACGTCCACCTGTAAAAAAAGAAAAAGAAAACAAGCAGACTAGAAATAAAGTAAACCCAGTGCGTTTCCAGGTAAGTGTACGTCTGTAAATTACCCTCCACCTATCGGTAAAGAAGAATCAGAGGCGCAGACAACCTTGACTGGCGTTTGGTTGCAAGGCGTTCGTGATTTTCTGAAAGTTCTTCACACCGAAACTAGACAAGTCTCCGTAGGAGTTACGTCGACTTTGTCAGTCTCTGGGGATAGCCCTGTTTTGGCCGGAGACACGATCATTACGACTCCCATTGGCATGGATGAACCAGTCGGATGCAGTACTGATGCTATCGAGGCGGAAATGCCCAGTCTGTTTCCTGCCTGTGTTGTGACTCGCGCAAAGGCGGGGTCGCTTTGCCGTTGGGGTAAATGGTGCACCAGAGATTGCGGACCCCTCCTTTGCCGACGAATCTGGAATAGACGGCAACGAGTACGCTGGACGCACTTGCTGCGGTGAGGGTGCCTGGAAAATTGATCCCTCCTTCGCCTGCCACATCATTCTGTTGATCTGCCGTGTAATGAGGAGAGGCTTCGGAAAGTACGTTGCTTCAGAGTCCAAAGAAGAGCAGGAGTCAGTCTCTTTTTTGCATCCCATTAACTTCACCTAGACTGGATCACACTTCTCTGAGTTGCTTAACACCCTTCATCTTTCTTGGGGTGGAAATTCAAGAGCGACCTCAGGAGCAGAGTGAGTGAGCTAATGCACTGCTTTTAAACTACGATTCTAAGTCAGGTATTCTGATCCATCAGTGAAGAGCACTACTACTCCAGCCATTGGAGACTACACATCTTTACACCGGACTGTATCGGTGAGGTGCTGGATCTGGAACGCCAATCATCTCTTGGAAGGATATATTGGGGTCAAGAAAACTTGAGTGTTTTTACAGATTTTTTTTTCTTCCAGGCTGGTGTTAAGATTGA
Source organism: Panulirus guttatus (assembly GCA_032361385.1). Taxonomy (NCBI): domain Eukaryota; kingdom Metazoa; phylum Arthropoda; class Malacostraca; order Decapoda; family Palinuridae; genus Panulirus; species Panulirus guttatus. Next base: position 16,036 of record JAUUDW010075260.1, read on the forward strand.
CGTAGACAGTAAGAATGCCACATGTCAAGTGGAGAGAGAGAGAGAGAGAGAGAGAGAGAGAGAGAGAGAGAGAGAGAGAGAGAGAGAGAGAGAGACCAACAACACCACTCACTCACA
>JAUUDW010075370.1:0-16151 GCA_032361385.1 Panulirus guttatus
GGCACTAAAAGCCCCCCCCCCCCGGAAGATTTGTTATCGGTGGTGCATCTTCCCTTCCCCAACATCTTTCTAACCTCTGTCTGTCTCCTTGCCCTTTGACGTCTGGCATTCCTAATTCCCGTTATCTCGCCGGGTGTCAGGTAAGTTCCCGTCTCTTAGCTACACCCGACAACTCCCTCCCTCCCTTCTCCAAGCTACCCCCTCGTCTCCGGTTACTGTGACCTGCCTGACCTTGCTCGCTGACACGTCCCTCCAGCTCTGACGTCCACGGCTCCACCCTCAGTTTATCTTATTTGGCAGTTAAGCTGGGGGAGGAGGAGAGGTCGACTAGGGAAGGGCAAAGTGGAGAGAAAAAGATAAGACAGCTGTAAAGATATATACGGCGTAGGCTTATCAGGAATGCGTGAGTGGTTGGATGATTTTGATTTTTGATTTGTGCCCAGAGAGCGGGTGGTTTATGGTGCACATCCTGAGGGCGGTGGTGGAACAAAAGAGGACACAGCGCGCAAAAGGTCCAGGGATTGGGACTCAGTTGCTACGTACATCTGTTGGTTTGTGTACGTAGTCGAACCATTCGAAGGGCGCGGGTAGGCGAGGCAGAGGTGTGTGTGTTCGGTGGTTGGTGCGTTGTGTGGACGCGGGGCGTGGGGACAGGTGCAAAAGTACGGACGAGGGTGGATGCGGTGGAGATGGTTTGTCTGAGCACAGCGTGTGTGTGTGTGTGTGAAGAGGATTGCTCGGGTGAGGCATGACGCTGTGTGAAAGAGGTATTGTAGTGAGTGTGTCTTCATCATCATTATGATGTCTTTATCATCAGTATGATATTTTCATTATTAGAGTATCTTCATCATCACTATGATATCTTCATTATCAGTATGTCTTAATCATCAGTATGAATATCTTCGTCATCGGTACATTTTCAGTATGACATCTTCGTCATCAGTAAGATATCTTCATTATCAGTATATCTTCATCAGTATCTTATCCTCATTTCCAGTATGATATTTTCATAGTCAGTATCACATCGTCATCAGTATGATACCTTCATCATCAGTATGATATCTTCAACATCAGTATGACTGGGGTGTTTTAGTTATTATTATCAGGTGGTTTAGGATGCATGACACATTACTTCTACAGATGTTATTAGATTTATATATTATATATAAGAATGTTAGCGACCTTTCCTTAGCCTACAGGAAGGTGAGCGGTCCCAGTACGAGTATGCTTGGCAGTCCTTTGGCTTAGTTGGGTCAGTAATGTTCTTATTAATGGTCATTTCTCTATTAGGGCCGATCATAGCCAAGCGGTAGCGCTCCTGCCTGCCACGCTGTGGACCCGGGTTCGTATACTGGCTGTTCGAGGTTTACAAGTTATATGGTGGTGCGCGTTCGTATGCATTATTTCGTGTGATATATATATATATATTCGTAATTAGTGAGGTCTTTCTGACAGTCTTAGTCATTCAGTTTGTCTGTCCGTCATTATCCCTCCCTCTCTCTGTTACGGGGAGAATGTTTTGCACTCGTGTTGCCCCCGTCTCAGCCTTGTATACACGTACCGTGTATTTACCCCTGTGCAAAGCTCACCATTACCCACAGTCTAGAAGACAACCAGCGCAGCAGATCGTGGATCTTCAGGAGGACCTCAAGTCAGTCTAATCGACGCATACCATGTGCGCAGCTGCCGTGCGGATCCTATCGGCTTTGTCGTGTACAGGACCACCTGCAAGCCACGTGGCCCGTTATGCGAGGCACTTACAACTAACACTTCACACCGTCTGCCAACCTCATATCCCCTCATGAGTGAGCTCATGATCATCTCTCTTCAAGAGCGTCTAACATACCTCACACTTCAACGGGAACTCAGTGCATGATCAGCTGTACACTGTGTGGCCCGCAGTGAGGAAGTTACCATCGACTGAGACCAGCAAATCATTATGCATAACATGTGGCCCGTCATGAGGTAGTCACCATTAACCTCTGCACACCATAACGAACTCACCATCAGACACCATCTGGTCATCGCGTCACCCGAACTAAAAAGCAAAAATAACTCACAATTAAATCCTTTGCCAGACCATCTGTACACCACGTGGCCGGCACCATCTGAACTCAACAGTGAAGCCCCGGAATAAAACACCATTTGCACCCCATGTGCCCTAAGCTGGTGAAGGGTTTGCGCACTCCGTCTGTCGTCGGTTCGGGTGTTAAGCGTCAGGCAACCCACCTACAGGAGCCCTGAAAAACCTATAATTGTTAAGAAAGGAAAAAAAAAGATGAAATCGTGTTTTGTATAGTAGGTGTGAAGATGTCTCCCACAGGCGTGGCTTTATTGCCCAGAAGTGCTGAGGCGCCCCCCCTCCCCCGATATATCCTCCCACCCCAACACCCCCCACTTCCCTGCCCATGTTTGTGTTTTAATGTTTGAATAGTCGTAAAATAGCTGTAAACCGGGAACCTGATCTCCGATCGCACCTTTATGACACCTATTAAATATATTTAAGGGGACGGATAACCTTAAACGTTTAATTCATCGTTATCGCATCATCCTCGCCCGTCCGCCTTTTCTTCTTGGTTCATCGTCATTAGCTCAGCGCCACTTCTCCCGTGTCGCTCTGATGTCTTCACCGAGTCCCAGCACGCGAGAAAGTCAGTCCGAAACCACACGCGTCGCTCTTCTCGTTCTCCACCAATATTCACAGTGACGTTTTTTTTCCTTTTTCTGAAATATCGATTCTTTTGATGACTGGTTCCTTCTGTTGCCCCAGATTATTCCTTCTCTTTTCGTCTTGCAGTATCGCCTCCCTCTTGTACTGGTGATAATACGCTGTAATAATGATAATGATAATAATAACTAATGATACTAATAATAATAATAATGATAATGATGATAATAATATTAGTAATGATAATAATAATAATAATGATAATGATAATAATAATGATGATAATAATGATAATAATAACAATAATAATAATAATAATAATAGTAATAATAATAATAATAATAATAACAACAATAATGCTTCATGTTACCCTATGTATTGACAAAAAATTGCAAAAATCCTTTTATTGTACACAAACACGCAGTAAGATGAACTAGAAAACGAGCATCGAGATATAAGATTTCGCCAAAGAAAACAGCGCTAAGATTCCCTTCCTCTAACAGAGTTTCGAACCTTATATTTTTTCTTGTACGACTGAAAACACATGAGGAGGGAGGGAGACTGCTGCTAAAACTGCCTAAGACCAGGGGTTATTAAGGGTCAGATGGAGAGGTTTAATGACCCCCAACTTAACCCTAAAGTTGGAAGACTGTTGCGCTGGTATTCTTAGCAAGTTCGCCAATTTCCAAACACTTTCAGAATACTCAAGGGGTCGCACGTCGGCAGGAGATGGGGGAAGTTCTGGGATCTCCTGGGGCGTAGGCCAGCTGTGGCCACCTTCACCGGGCCAGGACCAGGGGACGGCTGCTGCTGCTGCTGCACAGGAGGGAGGACTGCACCTCCTGCCTCAGGGTAACCTTTAAGGAATCATACGTGGTATTGTGGCTTCCTGTGGGCCCCTGAGGGTCTCTGTGCTACTGGCAGGTGTTTATGGAACTATGTCTTTCATCCAAGTGTCATCATCATACTTCGGGTGGACGTCCCTCCCAGGACCATGTCGATTAAAACCCATAAAGTTTTCGTTAGTCGATCGACCAAGTAGTACGTAGGTAGATTCTGCCCGTCTCTTCATACACTCTCTCTCTCTCTCTCTCTCTCTCTCTCTCTCTAGACGATCCCCCCCCGAAACAAGGTTAAAAAAAAAAGCTTTTACATGGCTGTAAAACTTTGACAGTTTAGCAGCTCAGCTTGTAAAGAACTCAGCTTTAATTATATCGTTAAGTAAAAATAAACTATTTACATGACTGTAAATCTCTGAAAATTTACCAGCTTAGCTTGTAAAGAACCTAACTTTCATAACACTAGGCACTCAAGCCAAGTTATAAATAAAACAAAGTTTCTACATGACTGTAAACCCGAAATTTAAGCAGTTTAGCTCGAAAAGAACCCAGCTTTAATAATACTTCACTCGCTACGGTCCAAAAGGGCACAGAAATCCTACTTACGACCTCCTGCTGAGCCCCGTAATTGAATTAGGAGCAACGAGAAAGGAATGACCTCATAATGCAGTGACTCCAAGCGGGGGATATGTAGCCAAAACGAAGCATCCCACTCAGCTATCTGGGAGACTTTGTGACTAGAGGGGTGGAGACACGCGTACGTCCCTCCCTCGTGAGAAAACTTTCCTTTTCACAAATCCTCACAAACGAAGGTAACATTCAAGTGCAGAGAGACAGGCAGACAGACAGACACATATACCCCCAGTTCACAAATATAACAATCAAAGACAAAGACAGACAGACAGACACACACATCTCCATTCTTAAAGGTAACAATTATTGACAGAGAGAGAATGACATACGCACACAATCACTTAAAAAGAAACATTTACGAACATAAAGACCGATAAACATACAGACACACACACATCTTCACTGAAAAGGACATTCACGGACAGGCTAAAAGACAAGACATATAACTTCCTCACCCAGACACATTCATAGACAGACAGACATAAACGCACATCGTCATTCACAAAGACAATCACAGACACAGAGACACGAGTATACACATCCTCATTTACAATGATAATCACCGATAAACAAATAACACAAACAAACACATACACATACAAAAAACACTTCTCTCTCCCTGAAAACCATCAACTCTCCCTCTTACAACACATCACGTCTCTCCCAGCCGTCAGCAACACGCTCAGTCAACATGCCATCAAACAACATGCGAAATCTTGACGTTGCAAAATATGAAACCCAGAAAAAACAGTGTCTACTAAAAAAATAATAAAATATAATAAGAAATAAAATTCCACAATCCTATGGATCCGGTTCAGTTCCCAAAGACTAAAGATCTTTTATCAATTTTTTTACAGCGCTTTACAAAGCGGTTTTGTGAGATTTGTATTTTGTAAGGAGACGATTGCCTCCGTTGTTTACTTGTTGTGGCCGCTGGGACCCGCAGCGTGTGGGCCGACCCTCGGGAGCTTGGCACTCCATACGCGGGGAGGGGTGCAGCAACAACAATAATAATAATAATAATATTAATAATAATAATAATAATAATAATATTAATAATAATAATAATAATAATAATAATAATAATAAAAATTATAATATGTATGAAAAAACAATAGCAAAAAAATCCAATAATTACCATTTACAATATGGTTTTCAAGCATCAGGTCTTATTTGGAGAATATGTTCTACTACTCACATATGGTGAGGATATCAAATGTTTGGCAGCAAGGTACAGTCTTCAAAATCAGCTGAACATGATTCGCTACCTCAAATACCCTGTGTAATTGACAGTGGAAGGATGCAACATTGGCTTGCTGCCATTGTGTTTACTGATGTTTTTGCTATTCCTATTCTATGTGATATTTTTCTTCTACTAGTAACTATCCATGGGTCATAACATGTCCCAAGAATGAAAAGGCCTGGAATATCACTTGGATGCAAATTAATATGTCTAAAAGCAAGATTTCAAGATGAACTGGCAGGGTAGAGTTCACCATACTGACAATTGCTCCCTTGGCTCATGAGATGTCTTGTAAAGTTCTCTCTCCCTCAGAAGTTGGGTCTAGTCAGCCTCCACAGAACGGTAATGCAAATGATAACCTGGTGAAGCATGAGATGTTAAAAAACTATCAATATCTACAGTTCAAGTAAAAAAAATAATAACCTCAAAATCCTTGCAGGGGTGTCAAAGAAGACGATACAGCATTGCTTGAAGAAGGATTTGAAGTTGCCATCATTTCATGCTGCCAATGAACCTATTCTCACACATCAGACATATATGAAACACTTGGTTTTTGCCCACAAATATAAAGACTGGACAGTTTCACAGTAGCATAATTTGATATGGAGAGATGGACATTCATTTCAGTGCATCGCAACAAGGTAAAAAAGAAAGGGCGAGATGTCCAAGTAATGCCAAATGCTACTTGCCTCATCACATGTTGAAAACATTAAAGTATCCTGATTCTATCATGGTGTGGAGTACTTTAGTGGTGAAATTGGTTGAGGGTCAAGGGGGTCATATTTTCTTTCTAAGAATTGTAACATAAATGGAGGATGATACAGATCAGATCTGAATTATCATATGATGCTTTTTATGTTCTTCATGGTATCAATTTTTTTCTGCAAGATGATGCTACAGAGTTAGATTATTAATTCAATGGCTCAGGGAGAAGAAGTTCGAAGAGCTGGACTGGTCAGGCAATTCACCTGATCTAATATCTAAATCCAATTAAAAAATAGTTGGAATGTGATAGAAAAAACTATCTGTGAGCAATACCACATCATTTCCCAGGTTGCAGTACAAAATCTAAAGGATATCAACACAAAATGTGGACAATAAATACCCTCGGAAGTTATCATAATTGATACTAAACTGGATGAAACAGGTCATCAAAGGTAGAAGCAACATGACAAAATGCTTAAATGTACATATGTAAGCTTTACTTCTTATATAAATGCTTATGCATAAAAGGTATATATAAAAAAGTAATTTTCATTTTTTTTGTAAGATGGCAGAAGCTCCTTAATCTACCACTGCATCCAACACCTATCCATACAGAGATTTCATGTCCATCATCCTACATGGATCAGCATTCACACCCAAATACTGCACTCATAAACCATCTGTATTATTTCACATCCTTAACCTATGAAACCAACTAGCCAGAATCCCAACCCAACACCTGTAGCAACTAATCTCACTAGACATTACTTCTTGCACATATGCATAGCACTGAAGGACCACCTGAAGCACACTTTTTGACCTCTCCTCTAACCACTTATCCATTTTGACAACACCACTTAACCACACAGCCACCTAAAAACAAATACAGTAAATATAGGAAAGCAGACTGCACAGCATTCACGCAATACATAGAAGCCAAGCCCCTGAATTTCATCATAGATAATTCCCCATCCCCATTAGCCCCACCAACCAAGCCAGCACGATACATATACCAATACCACATGGACATGGAAGCAATATAACCCAAAGTTCTTCCCCCAAGCTGTAAGGCCTCATAATGTAAATAAACATGATCAGAAAAAGTCTTTCACCTAAACAAGGATTAGAGAAGAAATCCAAACCCTCAACAAAACCATCAGTAACATAACCACAGAAAAGCATGAGCAGCACAACGGCACTTCTTCCTTAACAACATGGACCACAAAACCAACATCAACTCATGTGAATGATATAAAAAATCCACACCCACATGATATGCCTCCAACCAAAACCAATAACATCCACTCTTCAGAAGAACATACTAACATATTAATAAAACAATGCCAAAAAATCAGCCACAAACCAACAACACCCATAAACAAAACAACAATGGAAAACCTACACAAACTCCACCCTGAAACAAATGCTCACCTACTCTTCACTTCCACTGACACCAACAACACAATCAAAACCTTAAAGAATGCTCATCAAAATAGGCTGGTCTTATGTTACAAAAAGAAGCCTAAATAAGGCTGAGAGGGAATTTGCTGTTGATCTTTAAGAAAAAGTGTACTTCTGTTAATCTGGACCCACTGAATCTCGATAACAGTTCCCAAGCACATAAAATTATTCTTTTTTTGTCAATAATACAATCTGACTGATATTTCTTTTGCAGGCTCCATACATAAGAGTAAATACACAAAAGGATGATCCATGCAAAATCTAGATGGAATCTTATACTAATTAATTACATGGAGTCAATTTCCAGCCTAAAGAGACCCACCTAGTCTCTCTATGTATATGCAGCATCTGCTAAGAGTATAGAAAGCTTTTAAATAGTGAAGCACATGTAACTGAATGAACAAAGAAATGCAACACCAGAAGACTCAAGTTGAAATATCAGAGGACGTCCTAAATAGCACGTTACATTCTGTTTTTGGTTCACAAATAAAAGTAAAGTTGCTAGACTGGAGTCAACCACTTTCAAACCCACACATGTCTGTTGTTCCATAGGCATAAGCCCATTATCATTATTGTTATCATTATCATTATCAAATTACTATGGTTATGATCATCATTATACAGGATACAATTACTATATGGGATGCAATTTGAAGGCAAAGAGCTGAAACAGGGTATATGATGTTGTCAGGGGAAACCAAAGAAAAGTCTGTGAGGCTTGGATGTGGATAGGAAGCTCTGGTTTCTGTGCAAGATCCATTAAAAGTTTGAGAGTGGACGTGAATAAAAGGCCAGAGTTCAGCTGTTGCTGTCACTACCTCACTATCCAACAAACAGTAAAAAATACAAAAAAAGTATTATCATTACAGCTATTTATTATCATTCTTATAATTTCATAGCAACTAAAATAATATGGGCAAAACATGCCCCAAAGGCCATTTCAGATGAAAGAAATACTGTGAGAGTAAAGCAAGATCAAAATTAATCAGGGCTCTGCAGGTGTTTATAGAGCTGACTCTTAGAGGTAGATAGGTTACAAGAAGGGGGAAGTATGAAAGGAGGAAGAGGAATCATAAGTCAATCTTCAACTGACCAGTCATCACATTACTGTGGGAAGCAGCATCCAGATGAATGCTTCACGTCCAAGCCTTGGAGGCAAGGACACATGCAGACATTTCACAAGAACAGTGCCGAAAATAATACCTGTAGGACAAAGAGAAAGACCAGCAATTCCATTGCATAAAGAAAGGGATGGTTGAAGAAAGATGATGCCAGGAGAATTAATGAAGATTTTGATTCCACTCTGGCTAACAGAGAGGTCAGGGAAGAGCCACCTTTGATGTGTGAGCAATGCACAACACCAGGGCAAATAAAACCCTGGTAGATACCGACTGATTTTGTGGAATTTGTAAAGTGTGAGAACCTACCAGTTATTCAAAACTCTTAAAACTATTTACATAAAATTTCATATCTTGGCTTTCTTTGAATGATATTTCAAACCTTAAAACTATTAACATAAAATTATATATTTTGGCTTCCTTTGAAATATTCATCAGTCTATTTATATTAACATGGCATCCATTGAACTTTTGGGAAGCAGACTTTGTGATGTTGATTAAGAGGGTTCCCAGGACAGAATGGAGTATATGGTTAAGCCCAACATGTTTATGTTATTACACAGGTAAACTTTGTTTTGAAATTGAACACAAGGAAACAAATGCCTCTTTAACACAGATATAGGGAGCATTGCATTTTAATGCTATTCATTTAACTAAGTTACTGCTTCCCTATTCTGAAATGATGCACACATCCAAACTAAAAGAGGAAATAAATTCAGCATAAAAAAAGGAACGAGTATCTAGAGGAAGAGAGGTGGAATCATCAGAATGAGTCAACAGGGTTAAAAGTAATAGAGGGAAGAGTATTTAATGTGAGAAAAAAAAGAGTAGGTCATAAGACGAAATCCTCAGGAATACCAATGACAACTGGAATAGAATAGCAAGAGAGGAAACTTACATATTAGGGCACAGATTAAAAAATAAAGAAAATAGAATTTAGAAAGCAAAGACTTGTGCCACACTGTCAAATGATTTGGAGATGTCAAGGGATATGATAAAAGTTTTATCACAATCCTTGAGTGAGGAGGACCAGGGATGGGTCACATAGAAGAGAGAATTGCAGTTAGAATTTGTACTGCAGTATCTGAATTGCTTTTCAGTGTTTGATACAGTGACTAAAGGAGTTTCATAGACTTTGGAGACAGCTGAAGAAAGCAATGATTATTCCTTCTCAGGGATGGGCTGCATCAAGGCATGCTTCCAAGAGAGAGTAAAACTCTTTTTTTTCTTACAGGACTGAAATACATGAGCAAGGAATGGAGACAGCTCAGGGGTACACACCATCAGGACTCAAGGAGGTATGTCATTAGGGCCATATGCCTTGTCCACCTGGAACTGGGAGAGTACTTGGAAGACCCTGCATGAGGAGAATATAGGATATGGCACAGGTTCAATGAGAGGTGACGGGGCAGATGATTAGAAACAGAATTATCCAAGGCTGGGAAAGGGGAAAATAAGGTATCAAAAAGAGTGGCTTTATCAGTTGTTTTAGATTACCTGGTCAGAAGAGAGGAGGAAAGGTTGAATTACAAAAGTTTTTGGATATGATTTTGCTTAATGACTAAAAATATTTTTCGGCAGAAGTCAAATCAGTACATTTTCTTTTAAATGAAGGTGTTCTTGACTTAATGAAGAAAAGCTTTACACAGATTCTGAGCAGAAATGAAAGCAGGGATCCTGGCCAAAGGAGAAATACTTGTCCCAGGGAAAGTTAGTAAAGGAACTGCACAGGAATGATCTCTATGCTTTCTCAAAGTTGGCATTTTGAGGGAGTAGGGATAAAAGTTGGGTACAACCAGTTAAAAGAGAAAGAAATGAGACTGTGATCAAAAGGAGAGAGCAGGTGTGTAGTTACAGTAAGGAGTTCAGCAGTAAAAAAAAAAATCTTGTGTCTGATTATGCCGAAGATTATTCAAGAGTGAAAGGAAAAAGTTTCAGCTCTGATAGAATCATCCTGGAGAGAGCTTAACCAACCTTTGTGGTGTTCATTAAATCTCCTGCATAGATGATTTCAGTGTGTGGATGTAAAGAAAGCAACGCTTTCTGGCAGGAAGGTAAATAGTGAAAGAAATGTACAGTTATAAGAATTGAGTGTAGGAGTAATATATGAAACATAACAGAAAAGTTATAGAGGATAGAGAAACCTTGATCCAAATGGTATGAAAGCCAGGAGACTCAAGATCTACGAGGCAAGCAATGGGAGTTTCTGTACTGCAGTAGTGCATATGCCAACCCTGGAGTAGAAACTACTGTAAAGATTAGAGTTCTGACAGTGGAGAGAGGAGAAAGCTTAACACTTGGGTTTCAGAGGGATGATGATGATCTGAGGGAGAAGTTGACACTTCTGTCTTTAATGAGATGAAATGTCTTTGAAATAGGCCCAACTGCAAGAAAAAATATGCAACAATATTCATCAACAAAATGGAACCCAATCAAAACTGAAATTAAGTGCCTTCCCAAGAACCTTTTAACTTAGGTTCTGATTATTAGAAGCAAACCTAAGAATTCTCAGAGGTCTGAGGCAAAACCTACATGTAGCACAATTAAGTTTAAGGTTCTTTCTACAGAAAATAGTATTCCTAAAGATGCTGCAGTTTTGAAGAAGTTTCCTTGGAATATCTCTTTTTCACATCTAACAAAGGAATACCAGCTGTGCAAATTTAGTCAGTGAAACTAGGATCCTAAGTACAAAATACTGTAACATGAGTAAATTTTGATCTGGCATGCATGTTGAAGAACATATAATTCATTTCTGAACTCAAAAATCCTATATAATGGCTCTATTTCCATCTAAGAGGAGGAAGCTATAAGTAAAGGCAAGCGAGAACCTTTGCTCTTTTCAAGACAAATTTCTTAAAAGATGGGCATGTGCACCATCAACTTAAATGGAAAATAATTAGAAGTTGTTGATGTCTTCATGCATTTAAGAGCAATGATGAGTAAGAACACCAGTGGGGAAGCTGAAGTTGAGAGTAGAGTCATGCTAGACATTAGAATTCAAGATGCATTGAAAAAATTACAAAAATAAGGAACATTAGAGACAGATAACCTATATAGTACACTTGGAAGTAGGGCAAACAATATAATAAAAAATAAAGATGTGAGAAATATAAAGGGTATGCAGGAAGCATTACAATGGATATATGTATAGATAAAAGTCTATCAAAATAGTAAGGATTTGTAACATGTATGACAGATGATACTTTGCTGATGAAGATATATAGTAGTATGGATGAAGATACATAGACAGGCACACAACAGAAATAACAAATTTGCAATATTTCAGATAAGGCTGTAAGAGGAATGGATGGATATGTGATTGGAAATATTAATCTGACTTAATGAATCAACTTAAGTGTGCTAAATGAAAATGTCATAAGCACTCTTCTCATTGCAGAAACCTAAGTTGGGTGGCAGGTTAAAAGTACCATGGTATACAGCAATCTTTGAAGTCACACCCATCAGTACAAATGGGTATTCCAGATATAAGATCACTTCTACATCTGCCTGTCTGTGTATTTGTAAACACATTCTTGTTAGCACAACATCTCAAGAAAAGTACATCATATGAATGACGAGGTAACAGAATTATTAGACTTTGGGAAAGGCACTTGCATAAATTTGTATTTTAATTAGGAAAACTTATTTTTCTGCAAGTGCTATAACTCTGGCATGCCAAATGGTGGGAAAGTTCAAATTCACAACTATGTATATCAAATAAAGACAGATATTGTGGCTTACAAACTTTTGAAATTTATGAGCATTTCCTTTTATCATTTGTGGTGGTATATTAGGGAACTCAAGTTCCCCTTGTTAACAAATACCAAGAAATGTAATTACCCGTTTGTAATTACTTAGTACAGTACAAAGAGAAAATTCTACATTCATGGGGCCCCCATCTCATAAACTTTCTATGCCATCTAATATCCTTTTAAACCTTTGTAAACTGCTGGCATTCACTCACTAATAGGTTAGTTTATTTCAACCATCCACCATCCACTAAACCAGTACTTCCTAGCATCCTTTCTAACTTTTTGCCTAGCTTTTTATCATGGCCTCTAGTTGTTCTGGTGCTGCATCTATTGAGAACCTAATCACCATCAGTATTATCAGCTGATTTAGAAACCTGAAGGCTGTTATCCCCTCTCTCTTTCTCTCTTTGCCACCATGGTGGACAGCTTTGTAGCCCTCAGCCTCTCATTGTAACTCAGCCCTCTCAGACTAGGAACTATCTTAGTTGTTCTTCTCCTTACCCTCTCAATTAATTCTTGTGCTTCTTTAGACATGGATGACATAATCCAGTTTGATCTGATATACATTGCAAATAACTTACCAAACATGTTCTTACCATGTGATTTTTATATCTGCCAACACACTATCTGCCTCTTCCACAATTATGACAATGTGTAGCCCCGGTGACAGAAAAGGCACAACATTAACCCCTAGGTCTCTTCTGCACACATATTCCAGGGAATTCTTTCCAACTACATAATAACTACAGCAAGGCACTTCGTTCCTTTTGTCCTATCCTTATTACTTTGCATTTACTTGGACTGAATCTCTTCATCCATTTAAATGACTAACTCTGGAATTTGTCCTGGTCCCCCTGCAGGCTGATGCAATCACTGTTATTTTATATTTCTTTCTTTACTATACCCCGGAATCATCCCCAAACATGTTCAGATACATTTCAAATCCATCCAGCAAGTCATTTACATACACCAAGAATGGCAGTGGACCCAAATCTGAGTCTTGCAGCACATCACTTGAAGCCCCACCCTACTTTAAGGATGCACCTCTTATCTGTGTTCTTTGCTCCTTTCGACTAAGGTAATCTTCTATCTAGTGATGGAGACCACCCCTTAATCCTACAAGTTGCTCTAGTTTCTTTTTCAACCTTTGCTGAGGTAAGGTATCAAAGGCTTTCTGGTAGTCTAAGAAAAATGAGTCTACACATCCCTCTCTTTGATTTAAGATAAAGCTTTCCTTGACTAAGAAGTCAATAAGACCGGTTATATGGTGTTGCATCCAAGTCAGAAAGCTTTTTCTTTACAACTAGTCATTCATTTGCTTTCTAATTATCTGTATCAGTTCTTTAAAAACAATATTTGTTAGTAAGATTGGCCTGTAGTGGTGTTGGATGATCTTCTTTCCTTGAAAGTGTGCTGCCTCCCAGATGGAAGGCTTTTTCCTTATAAGTAGTGCTTCACAAGCTTTCTGATTTCTTTTCCATTTATTTACAAACCATACTAATTAGTAAGACTGGCCTGTAGTGCAGTACAATTTTCAGATCAGCGAATGCTTTGCCTTAATTTATATAGGCAAAGCATTTGCCCTCTTCTACATCTTTGGAACTACCCTTTCCTTTTGTGACTTACTACATAAAATTTCAAATGGCCTAGCATATACCTCTGCACGTTCTTTCAACACATTTGGGGAGACTTCATTTGGACCATGGGACTTAAGTAGCTCATTTCTACCAATTACTATACTTTCCACCTCCCCCTTAGGAATGTTGGTGCATTATTGTCCTCCACAGCAAAAACATTTTTAAATCTATCATTTAACCCCTCACATATTTCCTCACCCTCCTCAAGAATTCTTCCCTCTGAGTCCCTTATCCAGATTAGCTGCTTTTTAACAATCAATTCCTGATGAAGTGATGGAAAAGTTCTGGAATGTCTTTTGCTTTGTCTATAATGCTCTTTTTGAAATCTCTCTGCTCCTTGCTCTTTACTTTTCAGTACTTATTCTCCTCCATAGGACAAATCTTACCTCTTTTGCTTTATGACATTTCCCACTGAACCATATCTGTTTCCATTTTGATCCTCCTCAACTGGCCATCAGGGATAACCATGTTCTGACCCATTCCTCATGGATTTCACAGAACCTTCTGTAGCACTCTCATTATAGAACTTCCTAACCCAATCAATGCTCAAAGAGAACTTCATCAATTCCACTTATTTACCTAGTCTTTACTTCCTCTTTAGGTCTTGTGCCCCTAACTGATCCCTCACTTGTGTCCTCCATCATTTCATACAAGTATCTAAAGGCAAGCACTTCATGAGCACTCTTTCCAACAGGAGCATCATACTTCAGAGGTTTTATTTCCATACCACAGAGTGGAAAAAAAAAAGTCAGACAGGGATAGCACATCATCCCTCGTTCTCATATGCTCCGTGACGTGCTGATACTGGAAGTTCTGCTTTCTCATGAAGAATTTTGTCACCATGATTCAACAGTCTATGGAAATACCCCATCATTAGCGCTATACCATCCTAATAAGGGTCTCACCATTTTCTTCATCTCACATACTGTTCCTTCATTGTTCACACTTCCCATTATGTAATGTTTAAATGCACAATGTACTGATATCTTCCAAAATGTAATGGAATCCCTCAGGTATCAAGAGAGCTATTCCCCCTTGCCTCCTTTAGTTTCTATGTCCCTTCTTGTTACTGTGTACCCCTTGCAACAGATCAGGTTAGACTTTAATGCATTTGTGATTACTCTCTGAACTATTCCCAAAATGTCAAGGTTACAGTTTTGTATACAGTAATATACATAGTTCCAAGAATCTATTAACAGTTGCAATCATGGCCATTCTCTCGGCCAATTTGCTTACAAACGAAACTCACAGTCATCATGTAATATCATGAATCTTGGAAAGAACAGTATTATCATCAAGGATTTATCACTTGAACACAAGAGCCTACTCGAATATGACATTCCTTGTCTTCTTTTAATGTATTGCTGTACACTTGACTGTACGCTTCACAAAACTGATTGTTTATTGCTCAGAATTTTCTGTAAATTTCTCAACCATGGACACTTCCAATGTGTATTGGTATGGCACAAAAGTAATGCTCTATACACCACAACAGCTAAAATACTAGTGCACTGGTATACCAGAAATACTGCACATGTTACAGAAATCCACATTCACTTTGGCATATCGTATGCAATCTAAAGGTATGTGTGAATGAATGGAGAAAAGGTAAGCATCTAGTCTTTGTGGGTATCAGTTGGAAATAAGAGAAAAACATATTAGCTTCAGGTGCAGTACTACTCAAGACTCCACAACATTGCAGGAACTTTTAGCAAATATCAATAAGAATGAAATGAATCTCATTTTCACATCTGGTCAAAAAGCACATAAATCCTTCGCTGAAGATCTAATCAGGTAATTTTCAACTTTATGATCCTTGCAAAGTCCATTAAAAGCGACGATAACATACCCTTCTTCCCTCCCAAGTTCAAACATATCTGCAAGAAGGTATATACTGAAGAAAGGGGTGAAAACAGCAGAATTATTCATGTCCATATGCACTGCCTTATACTTATCAACTGAAATAACTTTATGAACAAAGAAGACATATAAATAAAAACTGCCATAGTATCATGCACTGCACTCACCATGAGCCAAAAGAACATATATAAGTGAGGGTGTTAACACCTTCAGTTATCTTGCTAGAGCCAGGTAT
>JAUUDW010075480.1:0-16147 GCA_032361385.1 Panulirus guttatus
GATAATTCATTATAGGAAAAGCAACAATGTACCTGGAATAAGGGACAGAGTTACAAAAAATATTACATATCAGTCCTGTATATCTCATGCCTAACTCTCAAAAAAACCCTCAGAACTTCCTGTCTGTAGGATCTATAATTCCAACATTCAACAAAATCAATGTATTTGATTATACTGTAACATCTAACCTATCTTGGAAATCTGATATCACAAAAAAGTGAAGTCTGCCTCTAAGAAACTTGGAGTCATCTTCAACTACAGCAAATTCTTTTCTGGTGAACAGTTAAACAAAGGACTGATCCATCCTTGTTTGGAATACTACTCTCAAATTTAGAGAGGTTCTAGCTCTACATACTCACTAGACATGAGTCTAAATCAATCTAATTTATCACATGTCCCTGTCAAACCTTACAACTCAACCCACTTTCCCTATGCCACAACATTGGTTCACTTTAATTTTCTATATAAATATTAATATGGTTTCCACTCCCAAGAATAGGCTGCTCATGTCCCCTCATCATTTGCTAATCCATGTGATATGTGGCAAGCTACTGCATCACATGATTACTGAGAGGCCAATGGTAATTCAAGGGTATGCCGCTGCAATATGCTTCTTCCCCTACAACTCAAAGCATGAGAATTCTACCCTTGATGTCTTTCGTACCAACTATGACCTACCCCTTTCTAAAAGCAGAATTTCCACTTTAAAATTCTTCAAACCTTTTCCCTCTTCTCTTTTCATTCCTCCCTCTTATCTAACCTTTAAACATTTCAGTTAAGGCCTGGTCCTTACGTGGACTTTCGTCAATGATTGGAGCCTCCAACAGAGAGAAAAATTTATATTATACATTGTACTGTTACTAAGCTTAGAAGAGATCTCTGTAAATTCTAAATAATGCTGAAATTAAGCTTTAGAAAGAATCTTTAAGCCAAACAAATATGCCATGCTTTTATATGACCCACTAAACCTCTTATTCCATACAATTTAATATCTAAATTAAGGAGAAAATTTGGATTCAAACATACATTAATATGTAAATCCTTGTAATGCAAAAAAATGGAAAGACAAAATATGAAAGATACAAAAGTAACTAACTACATACCAATAGGAGGGCAATGTATAACCAAAGTTATGAACAACAAAGTGGAATCAAAACAAAAGATGACCAGAGTAGTTTACTCAGCCCCTCCCATGAAGGTAAATGATAAAAAAAAAAAGTTCAGCAGTCTGTTTGAGTCAGGATTTCTAAGCAAAATGCCATTTGAAGAAAAATCACTTGGCATCTCACCTTTAAATCAACCAAAACTGTAGATGAGCATATCTGGGCATTAATTACATCAACAAAGCATTTCATATAGAACAGTATAATAAAACTGAGATCCCACAACAGTTCTCTAAAAAGAATACCCTAAATATTAAAATAGTGGCAGCTTCTCATCACTCTAAAGCATAGTTTTTGGATTAAACCCAGATGGTTGATAGACAACAGATAATGGTGGATGGAAAACAAGCCCTGGTAAAACCTATGCCATGGTTAAAATTATCAAGCAATTATCATCAATCCATTCTTATTTACATGAGGCAGATGAAATGCATGGCATGAACCTTCTATGGGAATTAATTCTGCACAATTGGGGTCACCAGGTTCAACTCTGTAGGATGACAAAGGGCAAGAATACCCAATTCCCTGGTGTAGATTTCCTACTCTACTCCTTACCTATGTCAAATTACAATATGAAATATCACTTTCTAAAAGTACGGAAAGAAGAGGGAATGCACGACAATTTTTTCACAAAGTGAGTGCTCATCTAATCCTAATGCTACCTTACTAAGGTAAAAATGGCAGAAGGAATATAAAAATAACATGGTAATATTAATGCTGCTTATCATACGACAGATATCCTCTGTGAATTATAACACTCATTTACTTACTCTTTGGCTGCAGGGTCATTCCTTGTGAACTCATCCTTAATAACCATTGGTGCAAGATTAATGACAATGCCTTTGTCATCAAAATCTTCTTCTAAATTCCAACATACAGCTAAAGGAAAAAGATCTTCAGGAGGCTGAGAGTCTATGGCATAATCCAACACAAATGTTTCTTGAAAATCATCAGTCATCTTTTCACATACCCATTCCTGTTAAAAGGAAATTAAGCTGATAGAAGAAAAAGTGTGGATGCCATAATATATATCCAAAATATTTCCTGGGCCATAAAGTAAATCCTAATTAAATAAAAATGTAGCTATCTATATCTCTGATGCCTATTTCCTTCAAGAACTACCTCAATGGGGTGGCCATGGCAAAGGAGTCTCCAATGCCACTTTCTAGCCTTTAGAGCCTCACCTTTAAAAGGCCAGTGGCAGAGGGCCAGTATAGTACAGTGTTTGCAGAGGCTCCTACCTAATGATCATACTAACTACTTCTACCTAAATGTTCCTCCCTACTAATTCTACCAAATGTTTCTACCAAATAGTCCTACCTAAATGTTCCTACCAACTGATTCTATCAATAGCTCCTACCATTTTGCCCAGAGGCAGGGCTAGCTCACTGCACTAACCACAGGAAAATCTAGAGTTACGAAGAATGAGATGTGCGAGTTAAGTGTTGTCAAGTGTTTTGTGTGACAGGGATAGATATATTGCATATTTGTGGACAGAATGCCAGCAGTCCATGTGTAGTTGAGGCAGAAAGAAAAGACAGCTACCTGGGCCAGAGGACTGCAACTTGACAACCAATGAAGTGCTGGGTCATTATGCAGCTATCACTATCCCTCCTGATGCCCAATTGGGTAGTACTGGTACGTAATATACCTCCCTGGTCATTGGATGCCTTTCAACTACTGCCTACAAATTACATACATATAATCATGCCTACCAATTCTAAGAATTGTGATATAATTAAAACACAATTTTCTAATATAAGCAGTGATCAACAATGATTCTCCAGCAAATACTACAGTAATAATAACTGCATACCTCTCCAAGATCATTCAAGAGGATGTCCTGAATGTCAAATTTTTTGCATGCTGTTCTTTCTTACTTTTGGTTTTCCTCTGCATCTTTTCCATTCTTACCATTCAGATACATTTTTAGCATTCCATTTATACAATCTCTCTAAAAAGCCTTAGTATCCCAGATCTCAATGATCCTAGGTGTCTCTCTCTAACCTTCACTCCTTACTCTATCTGCTCTCTTCAGTTCATATTCACCAGTGAAGTAATCACCCTAACTTGCCTCTACTCCGCTAGCAATGCATATATCATGGACATCTATCTATTGTATACATCAAAAGAGGCTGCTCCATTCTGTCTAATGACAATCTGTACCAACTTCTTTTCCTTCAACTCATCTAATCAGAGTGGTACATGCCAAAACATGCTCTACTTGTGGCACTCTCAGATGAAAGGAAAAATAAAAGGTGAGGGAAAAAAATGCACAAGAATATATTAAAGCTCCTCAGGTGTTTGCAGACCTAACTCTTACAATTATAGGAATAGTGAAAGGTAAAAGATGGACGACAATTCCACAGCTTAACAGTCTGAGGAAAGAAGGAGGTATCATAATGGTCAATCCTATGTGGCTGGTCTCACACAGAAAAACTACAGGAAATAACAGCCAGTCACATGCCATGGGTCAAAGCCTTAACAGCCATAACGCATGCAAACAGTTCATGAGAGATAAGCAAATACCTTTAGAAGAGAGAAAGGGCAGCAAGGTCACAATGAGGAGAGGTGACAGCAAGAGGGTTAATGAGGCAAAAAAACTCTAATTCCACTCTGGCTACAAAAGAGGAGGAGGAAAAGCCATCCTCACATAAAAGAAGGTGTGAAAAATAATTTTAGCACCCCAGTTTTCAAGAAGAAAATTTTGTAATGTTCACAATGGCAGGTTTCTAGAGTACAGTATATGATATGGTTATGCCTGGCATGTTTGTTTTATTGCAAGGCAGACTTTTATTGTTAAGCAAGTGAGATTTAGAAGAAAATATAGTAAGTTAATGTACTTTTGTACTTCAGAATTTAACCAAGCTACTGCTTCCCCAACCAAGATGCTGCATAGGTCTGAAAGCCAACATTTCCTAGTTTTATTGCTCTCTCCAATTTCTTGTCCTTAATCTTCCTTTCAATATTCTATCTGATATCCTTAATTCAATCATTGTTGATCTGTGTATCTATCTACGATGTGTATGTCAGATTCAGGACATGGTGTGCAGAGATGTCCTGGAACCTTCCATTTCAAAAATGTAATATTGTTGGATATTTGCAGAATTCGAGACTAACTTCAACCCTGATGTGCTGGTCTGATGTATCATGACATGAATGTTTTAAAGAATTAATGTTTAAAAATCAATCCTTTCAGCACTACTGGTGTCAATTCATATGCATGTATTAAGGTGCTATTAGCATCAATCTCTTAATTTTTTGCCACAAACTGAATTCCATGCACTTTGTCAGCTCTACTGGCAGGCTGTAGATGTTAACCAAAGAAATAATAAGTCATTTCAGCTGTCTGCAAACCTCAGTAACCCACCTGACCATGGTGGATAGTTGTGTGTCTTTTCTTTGAGTAATTTGGTATATAGGGGATGCTTGCTGTCAATGGGCTATACCAGTGAATATGAAGGTCTGTGGGGCCTGGCTGTGGAAAGTGGACTATGTTTCGGTGCATTTTACATAACAGTTAGAGAGTGGATGTTAGCAAAAGAGGCCATTTCTTTGCCTGTTCCTTGCTATTACAGCAGAAAAGATGGTCAGTGGGCATTACTTGATTATATACTAATCACCAGGTGTGCAAAAGAGAGACACTTGAAAGTTGTAATGAAAAGGTCAGTTGATGGGATGCCTGATCATTACCTGGTGGCAGAAAGGGCAATGATTTGTAGAGGTTTTTGGAAAAGAGAAAATTATATGGGTGAAAAGAGGATGATGAAAGTAAGTGAGCTTGGAAAAAAGACTCTTGTGAAGGAATACTAGGAGAGATTGAGTATAAAATGGCAAAAGGTGAGAGTACACAAAGCTGGGAGAATAGGTCTCCTTCCCATTCTCCTTGTAACCTCTACTTCTAAAACATAAATCTTCTTTTGTAAACTTCTCCTCCATCATTCTCTTGCATATCCAAACTATTTCAAAACACCCTCTTTAGCTCTCTCAACCACACTCTTTTTATCACGACACCTCTTTCTTACATTTTTATAATTTACCAAATCAGACCACCTTACACAACATACTGTCCTCAAACATTTCATTTCCAACACATCCACTGTCTTCTGCACATCCTCATTAATAGACCATGCCTCAAATCCATACAATATTGGTGGGACTATGATACCTTCAACCAAACTACTATACCTTAAAAGAAATATTTTCATCCTCTTGTACAACAACCTCTCTTTCCACACATTTCTCACTGTTCCTTGAACCTTTGCCCCCTCACACATCCTATGGCTCACTTCTAGTTCCATGGCTCTATTAACTGCCACATCCACTCTAACGTGTTAATAACACTTCACTTCCTCGAAATTTCTCCATTCAAACTCACAATGCAACTAACCTGTTCCAATACCTTACTATACCTAATAACCTTGCTCTTATTCACATTTACTCTCAATTTCCTCCCTTCCCACTCTCCCAAACTCAGTCACCAACCTTTTAAGTTTCTCACTTGAGTCTGCCACCAGTGTTTTTTATCTTTATGTTGAAGGATCGAGTCATGGACAAAAGTCCACATCAAGGCCGGGCCTCAACTGAAATATGGAAAGAATTAAGAAACGGAAAAAGAAAAAACAGAGAAAGTATTAACGAGTTTTTGAGAAAGTGAAAGACCTGTCTTTTGAAATGAGCCAGGTCATAGTTATTGGGAAATACATGAGAAGGTAGAGAGTTCCAAAGCTTCAACATGTATGGAAAGAAGCATTTATCAAAACAGCACACCCTTAAGTTGCCGATGGCTGTATCACCAGCAAACAACAACTGACTCACTTCCAAGGCCCCTCTCATCCCCAGCAGACTACATATTTGCCCCTCGCTCTAACACACTTTGCATTTACCTCCCTTACCACCCCATCCATAAACAAAATAAACAGCTATGGTAACACCCTACTACAGACCAATCTTTACCTGAAACCCCTCATTCTACCCTCTTCCTACTCATACACATGCCTTAAACTCTTGATAAAAACTTTTCACTGCTTCCAGTAGCTTTCCTCCTGCACCTTATATCTGTATGACCTTCCACAAGGCATCACGATCAACCCTATCACATGCTTTCTCCATATCGATTAATGCCACAAACAAATCCTGTTTCTCTAAGTCTTTCTCACACACATTCTTCAAAGTAAACACCTGATTCACATATCCTCTACCACTCCTGAAACAACATCATTCCTTCCCAATCTGATGCTCGGTACATGCCTTCACCCTCTCAATGACCACTCTCTCATAAAACACAAGCGAACATGAGTGAAAGAGAAATATGGGGAAGAGGTAGCAGGTAGTGATAGTGAGGAGGAGATGGAGTGAGTACTTTGAAGGTTGTTCACTGTGTTTGATGATAGGGTGGTAGTTGTAAATACTTCTTACTGCTTGTAGCGGCTTTCCTCCCAAACAATTCATTCTCAACAAAGCATCTCTATCAACACTAACATATGCTTTCTCCACATTAATAAATGTCACATATAAATCCTTCTGTTTCTATAAGGCATTCTCATAAACATTCTATAAAGCAAACACTTGATCCACACAGCCTCTATCACTACTGAAACCACATTGATCTTCCCTAGTCTGATGATCTGTATATGCCATCACCCTCTCAATCATCATTCACCCATACAACTTACCATGTACACTCAGGAAACTCATACTTTTCTAATTCTAACACTCACCTTTGTCCCCTATGCCTTTAGACAATGGCATTATATAGTCCTTCTGCCAATCCTCAGGCACATCGCCATGATCCACAATGAATATGCTAATCAACCAATCAAAAACTCAGTCACCTCCTTTCTTGGGAAATTCATCTGAAATATCATCCATTCTTACTGTCTTGCCAAATTCCATTTTACACAAGGCTTTCATCATCTCTTCTTTTTTCACCACATCACTTGCCATGACTCTTTTGCATACCTTCCCTACCTAAACACCCTTCATCTACCATTGTGTTATCAAACACATTAAAAAATCCTTCATAGTACTCATTCCATCTCTTCACCTCATCTCTATTTGTTACCACATCCCATTTGTTCTCTTGCTTTTCTCAAACAATCTACCACCATCCAGAACATTTTCTTAGTTTCCTCAAAGCTTGTTGATGCTTCCTTGCTCCAACTCTCATTTGCCCTCTTTTCCAGAACCTGAAACTTTATCCTGCCACTTTCTCTTGTACATCCTCCACTTACTCATCCTTCCCTCTACGTAATGCCTACATACTCTAGTCTCGCTTTCACTAAAAACTTAACTTCATTATCCCACCATTCACTCCCCTTTGTTACCTGCCCACCTCCCATCATCCACATATCACACTTCTCTTCCGCATGCAATCACTGCTTCCGTAAACACTTTCCATTCTTCACTCACTCTCTTAACTTCATTTACCCTCACCTTTTGCCATCCTATCCTCAATCTCTCCTGCTATCTCTTCAAACAAGGTTCTTTGCTTATAACTATGTACCCATCCTACTTTACTGAGGTAGGACCATGAGCAAATAATAACCTCTTTAATGATATTTTCAAATGTGCAATAGTTGCCATCCACCAGCAGCCCGCTAAAGGTGAAGCACAAAAGGCTAAGAGACACTGGAGTTCATCAGTTATGGAAACTCTTTTGCTGGCCATCACCATGAGGGTGATCCAAAAGGGAACAGGTGTCAGAGACATAGACAGACAGATAGATAGGATGAATTTTTCTTTTTAAAGTCATTTGCCCTTTCCCACATTGGTGAGGCAGCTTTCAGGAATAGATAACTAAGCCTTGCAGAAAAAATCATGAATGGGCTCCTTCATCTCTGCTCCTTCCTTCTAAAAGTAAGAAAACATGAGGAAAGGATTTCTTCCTCCATGCTCCCATCCATCTTATCATCTTCCCTGATATGGAGATATTTTAGTAGTATTCTTTTCATCCTGGCCTAGGAACAAAATAGAGTTAAACGATTTGGATTAAAATGTCAGTAAAATATAGCAACAGTAGGTTATAGGTGCAAGATTTAAGAATAATTAAAGAAACATGAGAAGGACCAAAGTTTTCCGATTAAAGGCTCATAAATGATAAAATCTTGTAATTATGTATCATCCATCAGGGAAGGTTTTCTTCATCACTACTAGAACTTTCATGAGATACATTTTGATTTTCATGTTGTCGTACAGATAGTACATACCTTCTTTTTTTAAACTTCACATCTTTTCCCACTAACATATTAGTGGGAAATACATCCTCATCCTTTAAAGATTCTAACAGCTCCACTGCTTACAGTGCAAATAGAAGGCAACACTTTACATGCTTAGATCCATTTTCATCATGATGACTTACTTCACAAATACTTAACAGTAACAAAGTAAATCTTAAACAGATGAATCATTAGTTTTCTGTTTATCATAGTCATGCAACACCACTGCTGATGCCTTTCAAGAGATGTGAAGTTGGGACTTTAGTGGGAGCTAAGCATAAACATAAGCGAAGAACACATTCAAAAGACATTCAAGTCAAACAGCATGCAAACTTTCTAACCAGTATGGTTTCTAAAAATCTCTTTATATACCATGTTTCACCATAAACGTATCATCCACAGAGATAAAGGTGAATGTACCTCTAACTTAGAATTCATACCCTCCTTGAGAGTAACAGATGCCATTTCATCCATAAACAAAGCTGAAGCTGTTGGTGACTTGGCTGTGGATGAGAGGACAAGATGAAGAAGATTTTCTGCTTCCTTAAGCAATGAAGTATTTACTCCAGATACACTTTCTCTGCTGTCTTGGCTCTCATCTGCTCCCACCATGTTTTTCACTGCAAGGGCAGCATTCAGTACTCCAATTAGCTTGTACCTATAAAGAGAATCTTTGTAGATACAAGCATACTGAAAGATAGAGTCTGTCAAAAGGAAAATTTTCTTAGTCAAGCTGGCCCCTTTGCAATAGTGTCTACTTTACCATTCTCCCAACCTCTGAATAATAAGCCATAATATCTCAGTCTTTAATAAGTTTAACACAACTTTTGCTTTCTAGTTTTCTACCTTTCTTTGTTTACTATCTTCTCCTAATCATATCTACTGATTACTATAAAGGCTGAATCAGTCCTCAGCCTTTTAACAAAGAACTAGAGCTTTTACTTCCACTACCACAAACATACAAAAGTCACTTCAGTTACACTATAGCAATATAAACAAAGGATAATCTAACAATTTCAAAAATTACTAACACATCTTTAACACATATAAGGAAATTTTGGTGATGAGTATTAAATCATAAATGAAACACCCAGTTCTGAATGCAAAAAACAGTACATAAGAAAAAATACTGTGTAACATATACATACACTATAGAATTTCAACATACTTTAAATCAGAATGAGAAAGCTGTTTTCGTATTAAGATGACCAGCTCATCCTGCAATGCAGCATGAGAAGAGTCTGAGTAAACTAGGAGACTCACTACATCAAGGAGTCTCTTCACTTCTCCCATTCTCAGCTCATCCACCATGTCCAGAGAACCCTGCAAAAAGTTTCTGCATTAAACGTTAAATTGTTCACATTTCCAAAATTCAACTAAAGTGTTAAAGTACTATGTAACTTCTGGTAAAAATTCTGAAAAATCTATAATCAAGGTAACATGATATTTTCTAAACAAAAAAACCATGTCAACATGACTAATCACCCTCAGTGCCCTTGCTTACTTCTGTGATGACTGCATAATAACACTGGTCAACAAAGATTTTGTCTCATGAAAAAAGTTTCTTATATAATTTTGCACGCTGAATCCAAATATGTTGTTAGAATTTCTCTACCACCCATATTTTTTGCTCCAGCATACTCGCATACAGTAAATAAGTACTGCTCTATGGAGCATCTGAAACAGAATTTAACAAACACAGCTATTTTCATAGTTTGTGAAGTGCAATGGCTTACTTTTGAAAGCACAAGCCTAAATGAACGAGTCACAAGGGGCCTGCAGAAACACAACTGGAAAAATTGGAACATTCAAAACAGTGCCCACTCCTGAGTAGCAGCTCTCTGTCAGTTGCAGGCTAGAACTCAATGTGTAAACAGAGTCTTTTCCAATATGTTGACAGATTGCACTTTTGTGTATTCAAATGTTGTGCTGATACCCCATCCACCATTTTAATGCCGAAAAACTGAGTAAATAGTCCAAATCCTTTTTGCTACATCTGCGGTGAACTGACATTCATATCGCATAAACGTTCTATCACACCTCTCACTAAAATATGATATGAGCATTACTTTGGTTGTAAAGTGAGTGACCACGATAAAAGTTGGGCCCCCCATATTTGTTGTGTCACATGTGTCAGGCTTCTCACAGCATGGGCAAAAGGTTCACACTGTATGCTTTTAGCCATTCCTATGTTTCAAAGAGAACCCAAAAATCATGCTTCGGATTGCTACTTCTGCCTGACAAATATAAATGGTATAACATCAAAATCCAAGCATACTGTTAAATATCCTAATCTACCATCTGCTATGAAGCCAGTAACTCACAGTCAGGAATTATTCGTGCCAGAGCCTCCAAAAAACATGACACTGAGTGACAATGAGTCTGGTGATGAGAAAGTAGACCAAGTAGAGGACAATATGGATCCAACACTGAAGCAAGCTGTTCTTCAAGTGAACCACATTTGCTGAGTCAAGGAGATCTTAATGATATTATCCATGATTTAAATTTGTCTAAAAAGCAAGTCAAACTTTTGGGTTCCAGGTTAAAGGGCTGGAATCTTTTCCAGAATGAAACTAAGGTTGTTTTTATTATGATAGCCATGTCGTTTTCAAAGAATATTGCTCCCTTAATAATGGACTGGCGTTTTGCAATGATGTTCGTTCTGTTATGGAGGCACTTGGCCACGAATATAACACAAATGAAAGCGGTTCTACTCCATGACGGAAATAAGATCCCCCCTGTTCCTCTGGGTCACGCAGCTAACATGAAGGAATTGTACGATAAATGAGGTCTCTTTTGGAAATAATTAAGTATGGGGACTTTAAGTGGAATGTATGTGGTGACCTACTGGTTGTGGCACTTTTACTTGCAATGAAACTTAGTCACACAAAGTTCTGTAGTTTCCTCTGTGAGTGGGACAGCCAGACAAGAAAATCATTATGTATAGAAAGGCCAAAACAAACATTACTGACT
The DNA here is from genome assembly GCA_032361385.1 of Panulirus guttatus. Classification (NCBI taxonomy): domain Eukaryota; kingdom Metazoa; phylum Arthropoda; class Malacostraca; order Decapoda; family Palinuridae; genus Panulirus; species Panulirus guttatus. Next base: position 11,354 of record JAUUDW010075480.1, read on the forward strand.
CCATGGAAGAAGAATGTCATCAATCCTCCTCTTGCTGATCCTGCTGATCCTAAGAAAATTCATCTGGATAAAACTGGCAATGGAATCACATATTTGAGGAATAAATTCCCCAGCATCAGTGATGCAAAAATCCAGGGGGTATTTTTGTAGGACCACAGACCAGGGTATTGCTTTGAGATCAGAAGTTTGATGAAGAACTAAATAAAGGTGCAAAAACTGCATGGTTGTAATTTAAAAGAGTTTGCAAAGATTTTTGGGGGAATCACAGATCAGAAAACTACTGTGATGTAAAAGACCTGTTAACTTCATATAAAGCTCTGGGGTGTAATATGAGTCTAAAGATCCACTTTTTGGATTCACACTTAGATTTTTTCCTGGAAAATATTGGGGCTGTCAATGATGAGCAGGGCATGGACATGGAAAAGTGGTACCAAGAAAAGTGGAGCCTCCCTATTAGGGCAGATAACTTGAATACCAAGGAGGGATGAACCTAAGGCCAAATATAGCCAAAAATCATACACTTCTACACTTTAGAGGTAAGTTTTTTAAGTGTAATACCAGCCTTGTTTATGATTGAGTAATGTACACTTATTGTAAGATTTAATTGCTCTGTCATGTAAAAGCCATGCCAGATTGAAGAATTCTAAAAACAGATTTGACCAGCGTAAAAAGTACTATAAGGTCCACCTATTTTAGTTCATGGGACAAAAAAGGTAGAATTTTGTTGGCCAATGTTGACTAGTCATAAGCTCTTAACGTGCCTTAAGCTCCAATATTATCTTTAGCTAACTCTTGCTGAAAAAGCCAATCTTTTTGGTATTCTTTCTTCATTAGATTCTACCTTGATTGATTCAGCATATAGGCCTTCTCTCCCATCTGCATCTGCTAAATCTTTGCCCTTTCCAACAGTTTCCTTGCACGTGAATATAACCTTTGTGGTGGAAAGTCTACTGGTTATCTCTCCTTCCTGACTTAGTTTTCCTGTCTCATGAATTTTATTGAAACTTTTGTTATAACCGTCACCATCTCCAGAGCATTTGACAGGTTGTAGCATAAATTTTTACTTTTTAAACTATCATCCATTGGATTTTCTGCTCTCAGTTTTGTAATGCGTAGCATTTTCAATTTGGCTCATAGCAAAAGTCATTGATGAAGTGATCCAATTCACTCTTTCTATCAACAGTGGTGTCTCCTGGGGTTTTGTCCTATTGCCTTCTCCCTTTTTCCTTTCCATAAATGATTATTCTTTAGCATGTAACTTTATTTAATCTTAAGCTGATAATTCCTCACTACATACTTCAGCACACTTTCCTTCCCCTCCTTACTCTATAACTTGCTCTCTTTCTCTCACTGATCACCACCTTCCTGATTTGGACTTTGCAACATCTCCAGAGTAAGGAAACAGTAACCTGATGAATTTCTTTAGTACTAGGATGTGATTTCTTCTTTTATATTTTTTAGATATCATTCACTTCCCTCTGTTTAGTTTCAAAACACCACAATTCATCCAGCAACAATGTAAACATGGTGAAGATAACCATATCTTCCCTGTAATATGGAAACCCTGGGTTATGATTAACATTACCAAATTCGCTTAATAAAACCTATGGTTCCTGTATAGATGCTGTAATTGATTATCGTTTAGCAGCTGTTTCATATCTGCAGGGTTCTTATTTACCCCAATATGGAGTTATGCTTACATTTTTAGGTGACATTTCCTGTACTTTTGTATTAGCTAGGGGAATCAAAAGCCTTCCATCTTATTATTTCTCCAGGCATCACTTCTCTTCATCCATTTCTCTGTGTAATTTGGTCACTGTGCTCATAAGTTATCTGCATGTATCCCACCCTCCAAGACTTGGACCCATGATGTGCATGGCTGCTGCTTCCCATAGTTTCAATATAAAGACTAGCCACAGGAGGATTGGATCATCATGATGTCTCCTCATTTCCTGGTACAGCAAAGTTTTCTAACTCTTCTTTCTTTCATTTTTAGCTTTTCTTGTAACCTTTCGACCTTTAAGAGTCAAGTCTACAGACACATGAGAAGTTCTAATTGATTTCTTCATGTTTTTCCTTACCCTGTGTTCTTTTTTACCAGAGATGGCCCTGACTGGGGCATGATTTGCCCTTGCCTTTTTAGCTACTATAAAAAAAGTTGGAATAGAATGAAAATGAAATACACAAGTGAGCTGAGTTGAAGCAGTGCCAAAAAAGAATAAAAGTGAAAAGGAAGGGAATGTTATCAGAAACAGAATGCCCTTTATAGATTACTTAGTATTATATAGAATAATGGAGGGTAGAGGTGTAAGTATGAAAGTGAAGAAATGGTTAAGGTCTTCCAGACTGTGACATATGCAGCTGAAACATAGATGTGGAATGAGACACTGAGGTTAAGAATGCAGGTTGTGGAAATGAGGTATTTGAGAGTGGCATGTGGTATGACTAGTTGGAATGAAGAAAGAAATGAGAGAGTGTAAAAGAGATGTGATATGGCTGGAAATGCAAAGGGAATGAACTGTGGAGTGGTAGAGTGGGTAAAATGTAATACTTTAAGGTGGTTTGGACATAATGAAAGAATGCAAGATGGGGAGTCTACAAGGAGAGTGTATGATAGTACAATTAATGGGGTTAGTGTGAGAGGGAGACCACCTGGATATGGAGAAATAGAGTGGAAAAGTAACAGAGGAAGAAAAATGGTGGAAGAATGCATGGAGTGGATGATGTGGGAGACATATAAGAACAGGGATAATTGGAGACTCTTTACCATGGCCACCCCCTTAGTTGGGAGTTCCTGGAGGGAATGGGCATCAGAGATATAGTAGATAGATAGACAGAATGTGAAGCTTGATTCATTTTGTAAAATCAGCATGAATTGGTTAGAGCTATTGCAGAAATCATTTGATGGGAGTAATGTCACAGAATGATTTTCTTGTGATATATGTATTAGTAGAATTTCTGCTCGTAAAGGTTTTGTTGTGTATGATTACATATTCTTATAGACAAACATTTTACATTTTTAGCGTGGAGAAGTGCAAGAGTTCACGCAGTGTTTCACCTTTGCCTGCCCTAAGTTCTTGAGTCCTGTGCCCCCACAATTTGACTTGGCACCAGCTAACTTTCACAAAGAACCCTTCCAGCAACAGCTCAAGGTAAATATATATTAGTGAAGTATATTGGTAAATATAGAAGAAGTAGTAGTAGGTAGGAACATAGGTAGACACATAAGGTAGACACATGAGGTATAAGTAGTCAGTAGGAACCTCTGGAAACACTGCCCTAGAGTTCCCCTTGGTCAATAACCTGTTAAAGGTGAGGTGCTGAATTTAGGCTAAAAAGCAGCTTTGGAACTCGCCAGTTATGGAGACTTTTGCTAAGGCCTCTTCCTTGAAGGAGTTTCTGGAGGGAACAGGCATCAGAGATAAGGATAGATAGATAAAAATAGAATAATTTCATACATTATCTCCTTTTGTAATAGACTTAGGAGTGATTTTTCATATTTTCTTCCATGGAAGACATGGATTGATGTGACAAAATTGGTTAGGGCTGAGGATATTACACATGAGGATTTTTTTTTTTTTTTTAGACTAGTCGTGGACAAAAGTTATCATCAAGGCTGGGCCTTAATTGAGATATAGAGAAGATCACAAAAGGGGAAAAGAATAGACAAGGGAAAGTATTTACGAATTTTGGAGGAAGTGAAAAACCAGTCTTTTAAAATGTGCTAGGACATAGTTATTGGCAAAGACATGAGAAGGTATAGAGTTCCAAAGCTTGGAGGTGTAGGGATAGAAACAGTTATCAAAACAGCCCATCTTTGAGTTGCCAGCGGCCACACAGTAATCATGTGACACAGCAGGTTTCCAAATGTTGTGTGGTCTAGCCAGTGGTGGGGGCACACAATCATCCAGCTTTTGGGGCAAAAACCAATGTAATACCTATAGAAGAGGGAAAGTGAGCCACCAGTGTGGTATAGGGCAAGCTTGTTAGGTTTTGAGGTTAGGGGTGGGGAAGTTTTTAAGTCAGACCACTTTTGACTCAACTCAGTAAAGATGCAGAGCTAGAACCACCCGAGATGTGAGAGCAGTGCGCTATGCAAGGACAAATCAGCCCTTTGTATAAACAGAGCTACTGTTCAGAAGAAAAGAAATTTGGGCATCTAAACAGGACTTGTGGAAACTATAATCATATGTAATTAGATGCATATATATGTTTAGTGGTGGTGTGAATGGAGATGTTGGCCTCACATACTGAATCACCTAGGTGTGCAAAGTGAAAAAGTAAGGAGTTCTTTTATAAGTATGGAAGCTCATGTTTCACTTTAACACTCTGAGAGTGATTTAAGAATGAGCATGAGTGACTTAATAGGCTGATCCACCTCATGGGATGAAAAGCAGAGTTTATGATAATTAGCGTTTCCCTATATCATATATATTTTTATAATTATTTTATTTGTGGTATGTCCAGGTATTCTTAGATGAAGTGCAACAGCAGCAGCAGATCAGTGTGATGAGGTCATATTTGAAGCTATATACTACCATGCCCATGGAGAAGATGGCTGCGTTCCAGGAGATGATTGAGGATGATTTCCGTAATGCTCTTTTATGTTTTAAACACAAGATGCGCAACATGGTGTGGACCAAAGGCACCTCTGGTTTGCAGGGGGACTTTCAGAGTGACTCTGAGGTAAGCTGCAGGAAGATTCTCATGGATTTTATTAGGAGGAAGTTGGTGTACATGAAGTTTAATTTTTTCAATGGAGTTATAGTATTGGTAAGTTGTATATCATTTTAT
>JAUUDW010075589.1:2702-16146 GCA_032361385.1 Panulirus guttatus
CTCTCTCTCTCTCTCTCTTCCATATGTTGGATATATGAATATGTAAAGTGTTAATGGGATGGCCTTGAATAGGGCCTCAGTTGCCCGTACCGTCTCAGCTAACTTGAGGAAAAAATATACTGTATTTATTGAATGAATATATTTTTCATATCTGTTAAATTAAAATCTGCTAAATACATTCTAGTTTTGGTCTTTTGTAGGAAGTGAACTGCTTGCTGAATAATACCTTATCCATATACTTTAAAGCTATTTTAACATTTGCCTGGAGACAGCTTGTCTCCATAACTATTCTCATGTGGTGGGACTATGGCAGTAGGTTAGGATGATGATGACTCCCGTGTTCATCTCACACACACAATCCTGAAGCATATTTCCAGCTTGATGATGATAATTTTGATGCCTTCCTTCACTTTGTCCCATTCTTGTTGCTGTACTTTACATTTGTTTGTATTGAATTTCAACAGTCTTGGAGTCTGTCTAGGTCTCCATGTAAGTTGATGCCGTCCTCCTTGCTTTTCATCTGCAAGCATATCCAGGTAGGAATCCATGTCAGGCAAGTCATAAACAGAGATCAAGAAGAGTCATGGTCCCAGAACAGAACTGTGTGGCACTCAGCAGGTCACCTTAACCCACTTGGAGAAGGCTCATCTGACATTTGTTGTTTGTTGCCTATTGCAGAAATAATCTTCTGTTGATCAAAGAAGTTTCCTTCTCATCCCTGGTGTTGATCAAGCTTCTTGATCAGCCTTCCATGTGGTACAGTATCAAATATTTTTTGGCAGTCCAGATACGTACAATCCAAGAAGCTTTCTTATTTGTCTAAGACAGAACTCTTTCTCATAGAAATATAAGAAGCTTGTTACGCATAACCTCCTTTTCCTAAAACCATGCTCTTCCTCACGAGTGTAAAGTGATACACATTCATTAGAAACTGTAGTATGAATTTGGAATTTTATATGCTGTATGATACTCTCTCGTGATGCTGCACAGCATCAGCAAGCCGCAGCTTCCAGTCAGCCACATGATCACGAGTGTTAACAACCATATTAAATGTATTAAATGTATTTTCAACATGATATTTAGAGCTTATGATGGGTTTATTGGAACATAACCCTGTCATAAGTCATGGGTCATCTGTCTGAATATACAGGTAGTCATCGACTTGTGACTGCGATCAGTTCCGACAGTCCAGTCTTAAGTCGATCTGGTCGTAAGTCAACCTATGTTGTAATTACCTTAGGTATATTATACAGTTTAATGATATTGTAGAAAAATTTTCATAGTGAAAGACAAATAAACACAGGAGGAAGTGTGTTGTGCTGGGGGCTTTGTGCGGGGCACGGGAATGATGTGAGCATTCCCAGCACCTAGCCTCCCAGCCTCTGGGCAGCACCAGGAGCTGGCCCGAAACTGTCGTACGGAAGTGGTCGTAAATGTGATCAATCGTAAGTCACATAGGTCGTATGTTCTTGACTACCTGTATATAGAATTGTTTATTTTATGTTTGCTGAGACAGCATGAGCAACTGAGGCCCAAATCAAGTCCATCTCATTAATGCTATATGTATATATATTTTTTTATTACTTTATTATTATTATACTTAATTGCCATTTCCTGCGTTAGCGAGGTAGTGCCAGGAAACGGATGAAGACAGAACCATCCACTCACATACACACATACATAAATACAGGCACATTTACATACATATACAGACTCTTACAAAATTGTATTGGTCTGTGGGTATTGGATTATATTATATTGTACAGGTTCCATATTATAAAACAAGTACATAGGCCGTGAGAGCTAAGAAGGTATGCAGTTAGGTGTGAAGTGGCATGATAGTTGCGTTAGAACTTTTGGCCAATCACATCTTGACGATGACGTCAGCATCTGATTTACATATTTTTTGTTCTCAGCCAATCAGAACTGAGTGGAGTGATGGTTGGTAGGGAATCTCTAGCCAATCATAGTTGAGATGTGGACCTCCCTGGGTGACGTCAGCATATCATTTACATATTCCTCTTTGTCAGCCAATCAAAACTGACCCTGTATAGTTACCCCCTCTAATACATACCCCGAAAGGTGTTACGAGAGTTTAATTCAATTAATTGGCAGCACCAAGATACGTAGTGTAATTCTCTCTTGCCCACAGTTTGTGTTTTTGTAGCCACTGTACTGCATTGCCTTTATTTGATTGTTATCTCTGGTTATATATATATATTTTGCCCGCATGTAAAGTGTAATAGAAATATTATCATTATTATTATTATTGTGCTTGTGTAGAGGAAGAGATTCCTGTTATGAAAACTTACCTGGATTGTGATAACATAGCTTTTTGTGTCCTGTACAGTAGTTTATTTCTTATTGTATTATTTGTTTCTTTTGATGTAAATAGTTTTAATCCTTGTGTATAATTTCATCCCTCAACTTTAGAGGAGCATTATCCATGTGTATGATAAGAAATTGGTGACCTCACCAATATTTTCTTACCGTACGGAGTCTCTTCCTCATTAGTTAATCATGTCGTTGATCATTAACGCTGATGTGGAAAATTTCTGTTGGTCTGAGCCTTCTGCAAGTGTTATTAAGTCTTTAACAGTTTATGAGTTGAAGCTTGTTGCAGATAGGGTAGGATTGGTGCATGACAGGAATGCTCGTAGAGTAGAGTTGGAGGCTTTGGTAATAAATTGGTTAGTTGGTGAGGGGTTAGGAGGTACTGTGTCTGAGTTTGGAGAAGAGGGAATTGAACCAGATGTTAAAAAAAGTGTTGACGATACCTTTCCACCATCAATGTTGGCAGAAGTTTTAGCCCCGCCCAGCTCCCTAGGGGTTTTAAGGTTAATCCCGAATACCTGCTGTTCCAACTAGAAGTTGCTAGACTTAATGCACAAAGTGAACAAGCTAGGCTTCAGGCACAGAAGGAACTGACTGAACAGATTAGATTTAACGCAAAAAATGAACAAGCTAGGCTCTAGGCACAGAAGGAACGGACTGAACAGACTAGACTTAATGTGCAAACTGAACAAGCTAGGATTAATGCACAGGTACGAATGGAAGAAACTAGGGTTGCACATACCAAGCTAACTTTGGAACTAGAGAGAATATGACAGGTTGAGTCGAAACGAGTTCTAGAGTTTGATTTTATGAAACAAGTAAGATTTGTTCCAGAGTTCTAGAGTGTAATGGAATGATGTGGTATACTGGGGTCGACGTGCTGTCAGTGGACTGAACCAGGGTATATGAAACGTCTGGGTAAACCATGGAAAGGTCTGTGGGGCTTGGATGTGTATAGGGAGCTGTGGTTTCGGTGCATTATACATGACAGCTAGAGACTGAGTGTGAGTATATATGGCCTTTTTCATCTGTTTCCTGGTGCAACCTTGCTGACTAGGGGGTGGCGATGCTATTTCCTGTAGGTTGGGGTGGCATCAGGAATGGATGGAGGCGAGCAAGTATGAATGTGTGTATGTGTATATGCATGTTTATGTATATATGTATATGCTGGTATGTATATGTATATATTGTGCATATATGTGCATGTATGTATGTATGTATGTATGTATGTGTATAAATGAGTGGATGGGTCTTTCTTTGTCTGTTTCATGGTGCTCCCTTGCTGATGCGGGAAACAGCAATCAAGTATGATAAATGGATAAACAATATACAGTAATACAATATACAATTCATATGCTTTCTTTTAACTCCTCTATCACTTGATGCCATTTTGAATCGTAAGGATTGCAATAGTATTTAATAGATAAAGTCACAGTTCTCTGTATACAACGTGACCGCATGATAGCCTGAGGCTGACTGAAACAGAAAGAAAGTGACTATACCCCATGCTACTAAAAACAAGTGCAGTATGATATACTCATGATGTGGCGTTTAAGATTTTTTTATTTTTTTCAATTATGCAGTTATTATTAATTAATGTATAATTATTTGCCTGGTCCATTAAATCTGAAATCCATTTTATTGGGGTCCATTAAATCAAGGGAATACTGTAATTTCAAAATTATTTGATATAAAAAAACTCTGAGTAACCAGAAATTTTATCTAAATCAGCTGATTCCTGAAGCATTTTAGAAAGCAAAAGGTATATGAAATTATTTGATCTGTAATCACATACCACAACAGGATGATCATGCACAAGGAGTAGGGTAAATAGAATGCCAAGTCAGAGAAGTTGAGATACACATACCCTTTTTTTAGCTCTGCTTTGAGCGCTGTGAGTTGTTCATATCGGAGATTTGTGTTGAGCCACGTAAGATGATAGGCATGCAAGTTTTCACAAAAATAGTGTTGGGTATGGTAGTTCGCTTCTTAAGCTGAGGAAAGTATGTGGGATGGCAGGTGGAATGGGGAAGTACGTAGGTGTTGATTGTGTTGTTAGTGCTGTGTAGTTTTATTTTCATGAATTGTATTTCAAGAGTATTGTCATTCTTTGTGATTTGTTTTGTGCTTGGAAGAATGTCTGTGAATTGGATTTTGTGGTGTACTACTCTCCATGGTATGTGTTTTGCCTTAAGGTTGTGTAATTATAGAAGGGAGGTAGTGAGGGTTAGACAGGAGCATTAGGTAGAAGTAGGGGGTAGGAGCACTAGCTGGGAGCATTAGGTAGAAGTAGTAGGTTGGAACATAAGGCAGGAACATTAGGTAGTAGTAGATAGTGAGACCATTAGGTAGGAGTGTTTGAATACACTGCACTAGAGTTGTCCCCTGTTAGTGGCCTGTTAAGGGCGAGGCATAAAAGGCTAAGAAGCTACACTTGAGTTCAACAGTTATTTAGACTGTTGCTGTGGCCACCCCCTTGAGGGAGTTCCCAAAGGGAACAGGCATCAGAGATAAATGGATAGATAGTAAGGGTCAGGGTGTAAGTTTAGTTTCTTGGATGAGGGTTATGTTTATGTTGTGTTTTTGAAGAAGGTTGAATACTTCTGTGAGATTCTTTTTGGTGTTTGTTTTGATTTTTTTTTTTTTTTTTTTGAAAGGGTACATTTATACAGTTCCTTGAAGACTTTCTCTCTTTAAAGGAGTCCATCATATTCCTTCTCTTGCATGAACTGCAACCTTGATGCTGCAGGCTTCTCACAAGAGGGGTTTTTAGTGTTTTCTAATAACTGTAATTATGCTGCAACAAAGGTTTATATGAGCAAATTTTTGAAATATTGCTTTGAATTTGATAACTGTAATTAAAACAAATATTTAATTAGTATGACTTTGATTTACACAGTTATAGGATTGCAAATTAGTCTAGAAAGCATGTGCCAATCAGTTTATTGTGATAAGTTTGAACTTCTGAGATATACTAGGTCATTAATATTTTTTTGATCCACAGATGGTCCACCTCCAATGCCACCAATGCCCCCAGGTCCTCCACCCTGCACAACCATGGCCAGCCCTTCCCCCTCTACCAGTCAGGGACCTCCCAATATGACTATGGGGGGAATGATGGCACCACCTCCTCCACCAGGACCAACAGGACCCCCAGGACCTCCCCCACCACCTCCAGGTGGACCAGTGATGCCTGCAGATTATCCAAATGGAGGTCAGTCATAGAAGGAATCTTAAAAAACTAATATCCCTTATCACATGATTAGTCCCATGCAGTGCTATATTATGTGTACTGTTTCCTTTATAAATCATTAACTTTGTAAGCATATTTTTCACACTTAAGAACCCGTGAACGTAGAAAATTATTTCAGAGTATTGCATCCTTTTGTCTGTTCTAGAGTTTAGTGTATAAAGTATTAAGTTGTGATTTTTTTTTTATCAAGATCATTTATGTTATTAAGCCTCGCCTCATCATTAGAGGTGGAAAGAATCAGATTGCTATTTGTCTGTCAAAATGATGAACATCCCTAGTAAATGGGTATGGAGTTTAAAGTAAGTGTTACAGAGAAGTGTAAAAGTGATATATTTACTCAGTAAAGTTATTGAATTAATAAACTGTTTAAAATGGCAAAGTTGTTTAAGATGTTTCAACTTACAGTAATTATTATAAGACCATGGCTCCTTTCTTGGTAACCAGTTTTTGACTCAAGATTCTTGGGAGAGGGAGTTGTACTATTGCTCCTAGTTTTCAGCTAACTGTAGAATACATAGGTGTGTTGAGTCTGAAATTTTTGAAGATGAATATAGGTAGATAGGCATATAGCCGAATCAAAGAGACCATAGTGAGAATTTTATTGATCATATTACAGGGATGATGGGCCCAGGTCCTATGGGAATGGGCCCTGGTATGGGGCCAGGTATGGGGCCAGGGATGATGGGGCCCATGCAGGTAACAGTCAACCCAGCAACAAACGATGCACCACTTGAATTCAACACCAACAAAAACAAACCACCCATGCCTGTTTCTGCCAGTAAGTCACTGAAGATGGTATGTTTGGAAGCTTTGTGCTGTAAAGGTTGGTCTTAATGCACGGTCAGCAGAAAAAGGATTGCTACCTCTGGGTAAAGTGGGATTGAAATTCACAATATTACTCCAGTTGATTTGGTAGGGTTGGTAGTCATGGTATTTTTGGTATTCTTATGCGTTATAAGATCCCTTGCTTATGCCATAATCTTCGATTTAAATTTTGCAAATACAGGTCCACAATCCTTTATCTGAAATGCTTGGGGCCAGACATGTTTCAGATTTCGGACATTTCGGATTTTGAAAAATACCTGATCCAGTTGAGCCTAGTTCCCGCTAGAATTACAATCACTTCACCCAGCAGGGGCCATGCCCCAAGACTAAGCTGAAAATTCATTTACACTGACATCATTATAAATGTAAAGGGATGTATGAAGCCCATAAGTAGTTTGATATATGAAATAATGGGATAGCTATAGACCATAAAGACTCTTAAGAGATTCTATTTCCAAGAAAAACATTCAGTAAAAGACATAACTTAAACAGCTTCAAACACATGAAGTTGAATAAGGTGCATGACATCTAGCTTGACAATCTTGGAGAGTAGGGTTCATCAATGTTGCTGTTGTCGTCATCATCATCAGGTTGCAGTCGGACATCTGAAGATGGGCCAGGAACAGGATTCTCAAGTGATGAAGCAGCACTATGACAGATGGCTTTTTTAAAGACTTCTTGAAGTGTCATTTGTCTCATTAACACAGGTTTCTGTCTTAGCAGTCTCTTGGTCAGCAGAAGCTTTTTTACCACAGATTTTCAGATATTTTACACCATGACGCTTCTTAAATTTTTGCAGCCAACCTTCTGAATACTGACACTCACCTTCAATGTTCAATTCTTAATGTTATATTCTAGCTTGTTTCTTGACCAACAAACCAGTCAGTGGCATATGTTCACTTCTTCACTGTCGAATCCATTCCAGCAACACACAGTCAAGATCTTCGTTTTTTCCCCTATGCAGTGTTTTCCTATCTTTCATTAGTTTGTAGTCATCAAAGTCACGATAATGCTTCAGTAACTTTTCTTTCTGTTTCTTTAAATCGTAAGCAGTTGTAGTTCCGACACCATATTCTTCAGTGAGACGCCACACTGACATACCACGATCAAGCTTCTGCAGTAACTCGACTTTCTGCATTATCGATAATGACAGATGCTTCCTTTTCTTCTTCTTACTGTTACCCATAGGGGTATCTGCAGCTCTTTTTGACATTTTCACAATGAAATTAAAATAGTCACAAAATAAAAAGCAAGAAAAAAAATCAGCAAACAGCAGACCAATGTGTGACTGGTATGAGTGCTGAGACACAACTGATGCTACCCACCCTGGCTGCCTGGCAAACTAGGTCACGTGACGTGGCGTGGGTATGGAGTTGGGTCAGCTGTTTTTGCTCCAAACAAAATTTGTTATCCATGAAAAAAATTCAGATTTTAGAGCTTTTCGGATTTCGGAATTTAGGATAAAGGATTGTGGACCTGTATATAGATAAATGAATGTCTTTTCTAAATGTGTATTTGCTTCATGCACCTCGTTTTTTTCTTTAGAATTTTTCTACTGCTTGTCAAAGTGTAGAAATCTGGTGTACACTACAGTGCCTCCTAAACTCATTCTGTTTTTCACTAACAAGCGTTTCATTAATACCTTTTAACATGATCAGTCACTGTTGTCTCATACTCCTTGCGTGTTATTCTTATAAGACTTATTCCTTCATAATTCATTTACTCGCTTTCACTTGCTTTTCCTTTTTATAATGTAACAATTACCGCCTTCAGCCAGTCCTGTTCATTAATATCTTTAAATGTGGTTAGTTACTGTTCTACCATACTCCATGCGTGTTATTCTTAGATTAATTCCTTCCCAGTTCTTTCAGTCACTTTAACTTACTCCTCCTTTTTATAGTGTAACAGTTACTGCCTTCAGCCAGCCATTAGAAGCCTGACCACTTCTTAGTTACTAAAACACTTTACGTGTCCATTCCACAGCTGTCTCTCCTCTATTCGTCACCCTCTTGTTCACCACTCCATTTATATCCTAGTTTTTCATACTTAAGTGCTTTTTTGCTCTTAATTAGTTCTTCCTTTGTATTGACCTCCACTTCCATATCGGTGTTGCTCTCTCTCCCTCTTCCTCCAGTCATAATGTATCTATAAATACATCTCTCTAACCATAATTTTGAATCGGTTCCTTAGATACATTTTCCATCGATACAAGATTCATCCTGTGAACTAGTATTTTCCCAGATTTGTGTATTACCCTGCCTTCTCACACAGCTCTCTTCAACTTTTGATTTTTCTTCTTTGATAATAGATTATTGTTTTACTGTCATGTATACCCTCCTCTCCCCTTTCCTCCACAACTTTATATTCAGTACCCTTCACCCCCCATTAATTCCAATAACAGAGACTTACATTAATACTTTCATAGTATTTATGTTGCATGTTTTATTAGTTGTAATTATTATTTTTATAGCATTTGTGTTATAAAACCATTTATTTCTTTAAAATCCAGTGGTTGAATGAGTGTCAGCTAGTAGAGCGACTAGTAGAACGTTTATCGCCGGAGGCTGACCCAGATGAACACTCAAGTGCCGACAATATTCTTTGTGAAATTAGTGCTTCTTGTCGAGATGTCAGTAATGATGGCCATCCACAAACTAACCCGCTTCTGTTGACTCTTGAGGGGTGAGTTGAAATTTATTTTAGTATGATTGTTCATTAATAAACATTTAAGGCATAACCATATCCTTAACTTTGTCTTGAAACCTCACATAGTGAATCACCAAATCTTCTTCCTGAAAGCTGGCAGCACTGTATAGATACTGCAGGTATATTTCTTCTGCTAGGATATTCCAAATCTATAGGGATCTTATTCCTTTCATTATGGAATACAGCTTAAATATCTGGGGTTGCTTTTCCTCCACCTCCCTCTTACCCATATTGGAATCAAAAAGCCCTCCTCCCCATTGATTTTCCTATAATCACCTCTCTACAACCTTCCTTATCTGTAAACCATGTAGCTTTTGCTTCCCAAATTTCTGTTAGTAGACCATACATTTAAAGAATGATCATTGTTGTACTTTTGACTTTCCTTGTACAGTAAAGCTATGTAATTGTCTTTTGTGTTCTGTTATTCTCTCTTTGGGTAACCTTTCCACCTTTAACCCATCTCACTCTTAGTGCATCTTATGAAATGCAGTAATATTGGCTGTCACTGCTTGACATGTCATATGATTATTTTCCTACAATATTTAGATATTGACGTTTTATGTAAATAGTGAAAATTATTACACAGTGAATACTTTAAAGAAGAGATTTCCTCCCACTTTCATCCTATGAGTGGAAAAGAATATAATATATAGTATGTGTACATTAAATATGATGTGTTGGTGTGGGAGAGTGCTGAGTGATTGAGGGAGGGCCTATTCTGGTGGTGTGGATGATGCTTACTATATTATTTTCTTTTCTTTTCATACATGTATATTCGCCATTTCCCGCATTAACGAGGTAGCATCAAGAACAGAGGACTGAGCCTTAGAGGGAAAATCCTCACATGGCCCCCTTCTCTGTTCTTTCTTTTGGAATAGTAAAACAGGAGGGGAGGATTTCTGGCTCCCCACTCCCTCCCCTGTATGCATGTGAACAAATAAGGCCTATTCTTTGTGTGTTCCTGGCACTACCTCTCTGACAGGTGAGGCAGCAATCAAGTATGAAAATACTGTATACATTGTCTTTTTCTTACATGCTGGTCATTTCCTACATTTGCAAGAGAGTGTCAGGAACAGATAATCAACTTTTTAGTTGTACTGAAACCAGAGCCCCTTCTTCACATTCAGGTACCACAGGCTTTTCCATAGTTTCCCACAGCTGCTTCAGATGCTCTGGTTCAGCCCATCTTCATCATAACATTCCCTGTACATCACATCAATCTACTTTCTTCTGTTCCTTGCAGGTTCAGGCCTTGAACCTTCAAAGCATTTTTCACTCCAGCCTTCCACCTCATCCTTGATTTTCTCTTTTAGTCTTCCTTTCCTCACTCATCTTATCCAGTTCCCCAAAACATTTCAGTACACTGTCTTCAGGTCTTTCATACATGCCTCTCTTACTACCACGCCACTCTCATACCCTAGCATTTCTTATTCTATCAACCCTCCTCACATCACTTTTTGTCTTCAGTCATTTCATTTCCAATATATGCACCCACTTTTTTTACAGTTTTGTTTAGCAGAGGCCCATGCCTAACATCCACAGAGTACAATGACTTTATTTTACCATGAAACATAATCTTTGCCCTGAAAATATAGTAACCTTTCTTTCCTTACATTCCTTAATGTTCCCAGGACCTTTACCCCCTCACCTTTCCTATGGCTCACTTCAGCTTCCATGGTTCCATTCGCTGCTACATCCACTTCAACTTTTTTCCTTTCAAACTCATGCTTCATATATTCTCATTTTCCTAACTGTTAAATCTAGTAAATTGCTTTAATTCACCTTTACTGTCAACATTCTCCATTCAAACACTCTCCCAGACTCAGACACTAGCTTCTGAAGTTTCTCACTTGAATCAGTCACTAATGCCAGATCATCAGCAGACAACTGCCTCACATCCCAATTCTCCCATACCTCCAGTGAAGTACATACCTGCTTCTCTCTTCAAGACATGCTTTCAACCCAACCCCCCCCCCCTTCCCTCTCATTCATAGCTAAATTAAACTGTTGTGGTGTCATCACCCACCCCTGCTGCGAACACACCACCTGAAATTGCTTAACCTTCCTCTCTTTCTACTTGTACACATGCCTTACTTTCTTGCTCTTGATAGAAATTCTTCTTTGTTTCTAGCAGCTTTCCTCCTATATCATATATTTGGAACACCTTCCATAGAGCAAATCTTTCAGCCCCTTTCTCAAGATTCATGAATGCCACATAAAAATCTTTGTTTCTCTTAGTATTTCTCACACAAGGAACACCTGATCCACACATCCTTTACCACTCTAGGAGCCACATTTGTTTCTCCACAGTTTGATGATCTGTGCATTCCACCACCCCTTCAGTTACTATAATCCTACACAACTAACCAGATACACTCAACAAACTTATACCTCTGTAATTTGAACATTAGTACCCCTTCCCTAAATACTTTGACTCATTACAGGCATTCCACTAATCCTCAAGCACCTCACCATGAGTGGTACACTAGCTTCAGAAAGTATCAGTGCAGGGTGTGATCAACGACTTCTAAAAACTTACATTTAACTTGTGACATGTTGGGAGGGTTGGTACGTGTATCCTAACAACCCCCCACTTGGTATCCAATACAGTGAGTGTTGCCATATGTGAAAGAGTTTAACACTTAAATGACAACCACTACATAGTATAAGGAGGGGTGGTACCACTGGTGATCTGCAACCTATGTAGTAACATAGCAAACATAAGGTTCACAGTCAGTATGTTTGTTTCATCGTTATGGTTTGATGCTATGTTTGGCCGAATAATGAGAGAAGGTTCGTTTGTGGTGAACGTGTCATGAGTTATGAACCACACGAGCATGCTGGGTGTAAGACAGAGGCAATATGGGGCAGTAGTGCCTTACATTATGCCAGTCAATACGGAAGCCTCACAGGAAACATGAGGAGCTATTACTGCCCTTCATAACGAAATATACGGTGTCTCTGATATTGCCTGGTAGGTTTGTGTCCACTGGAATAGTGCTTCTTGATAGATTAGGTGACACCTGGAAATTGGTATTACAGACGACAGGCCTCGGAGCGGCCTCTTCACATGACCTTTGTGTTTGCCTTCCTCATTACTCCATCCATAAACAGATAAAGCAGCCATGGTGTCATCACTCGCTCCTGCTTCATACACCTGGAATCACTCACCCTCCTTTCTACCTTCTTGCACACATGCCTTACTCTTGTGATAAAAGCTCCTCAGTGTTTGTAATATTCTTCCTCTTACAACATATATTTGTAATACCTTCTACAGAGTATCAAACCCATCATATGCTTTCTCCAGATGCATTAATGCCACATACATATCCTTCTTTTTTTGTAGTATTTCTCAGACATATTGCTCAAAACAAACACCTCATCCACACACCCTCTACTACTCCTGAAACCATATTTTTTCTCTTCAGTCTGATGCATTGTGCATGCCACGACCCTCTAAGTCACCACTCTTCCATAAAACTTACCAGGTACATTCAACAAAGTTATACCTCTAATTCAGACACTTACCTTTTGTACCCCTTGCCTTCATACAATTGCACCTTTTGTACCCCTTGCCTTTATATAATGACGCTGTATATGCATTCTGTAAATCCTTAGGCACCTCACAACGATCCATACATTACAGTGAAGATTGTAAATAAACAGTCAGCAGCACAGTGACCCCCTTAAGAAATTCAACTGCAATACCATCCACTCCAGCTGTCTTGCCACATTTCACCTTACGGAAGGCTCTCGCTACCTTTTCTCCCATCACCAAACCAGTTGCTGTTACTCTCACTTTGTATATCTCCCCCAACCCAAACACTTTACATTTGCCACCCTATCATCAAACATTCAGCGGTCCTTTAGAGTACTCATTTTATCTTCTCTTCACGTCTTCACTGCTTATTATCACTCCCATTCGTTTTCTTTTTTTCGCACATTATTAACCTTCCTAAACATTCTACCTGCAGTTTGCTGATACTTGTTCATCCCATCTCCTCTTTGTCCTCCTTTTCAACCCCTGCACCTTTCTCTTGTACATCTCCCATTTACTTGCATCCCTTCCCTGTACGTATTACCTATACACCTCACTTTTCTCTTTTTTTAACAACTTCCTGTTGTACCACTCTCTTCCCTTTCTCACCTGCTCACCTCCCACTTTCTGCATGCCTCACATATTTCTTGCATATGCCATCACTGCTTTACAGATTACCTCCCATTCCTTACACATTTCTCTAGCTTCATTTCATAAGAAATTTTGCCATTCTGCACTCAGTCTCCACTAATATTTCTTCACACATGTCTCTTTCTTCCTAGCTAACT
>JAUUDW010075698.1:0-16145 GCA_032361385.1 Panulirus guttatus
CGCGGTATTTCATTATTACTACTGAAGAAGGATGTTATAAAGAGACGCGCGCAGGCGTGAATCAACATTACCAAGAGGCATCAGGTAGCACAGCAGAGTCTGTCGTAAAAACGGCACTACGTAGAAAAATGATTACAATTTGCCGAATGCCATTAAAATCTCACAACACAAAACGAACTGATCTAACCTCTCCCTAAAGGGGGTTGACGGATGCTGCCTGTGTGGTAATGAAAAGTTCTGCTCTTCCTCCTCCACCAAGGAAACTAAGGTGTAAAAAAAATGTCTCTTAAAATGCTACAAACATTTTCTCTAAGCCCTCTGTCTCCTGACGGAGTGTAAAGGGACCATTAACTCGCTTCTTACAACACTCCCACACAACGGAGCCTAATGTGTAACATCTTACACATATATATTATGAAACCGGCAGAAAGCGTATAAACTATACATATTAAGCGTGAAATATCTGCCCAAATTCGATACTCAACTGCGCTCCATGTTACATAGATTCACAATCATTATTTGATTGGTAACTTAAGTCATTCATGGCATCTGTAAGAATGCGAATCATTCCAACTACCAAATACGTATTAAATAAGAGCAAGAACAACTAAACTTAGTGTTACATGAACTTAGGTTAAGACGGCTATATATAAACAGCTACGTTAAAGACAGTAGTACATGAACAGCTAGGTTAAGACAACAGGACATGAACAGCTAAAGAAAACGCACAGTTCAGGAACAGTGAGGCAAGGCAGTGAGTGATGCCTTGTTCGAGTTCAACCGTAATTTTGCAACAGCAACAATCATAACAGCAGTTACTCGATAATAACTATCACAGCAGGACGAACAACTAGTTAAGCCACTGTCCGGCTGAAGAAAACTCTAATCCTTACACTGGTCTATTCTGACGCTTAAAATTCAAATTTTCCTTTTGCCGCTCTCAATTCCTGACCTGGAAAAAATATCCCCAACACCTGTGGGTTTGAACGTTTTGAATACGTACGCAGGCTCAAAAATTTACGAAGTGAAACAACAGCAGATTTACATTTTGTGGCTCCTGCTCTCCAGCGATTTGAATTCTTCCACGAACCGGCGGCCCTGGGCGGGATATTTTTACGAACTTCCTTACAATAGTGATGGCGATTATCGCTTTGTGAAAAAAAACGGGAAGTACACATTTTTTCCGTGTATATATACAACAACAACATATCTAAAACTGTTCATATCCTTATTTCAGGCGTAAAACTACGTCATCACAAAGAGATTGGATTAATCCTCTCGAAATTTAACACATGTAAACATAAACGTGGGAAGATGGCTTACTTCAGCAGTCGGTGTTGAGCTGTCCGTCCGTCCTCCAACCGCCATGGTACTTTTCTGGGCAGAATTTCATTCTACATACACTTAACGTTCACTACAGTACTTCTTCCTGACCCAACTCTTCTCGGTTATCGATATTTTCACGAAAGAAAAGCGTGCGCTTGAGACAGGAAACACCCGCTGGCCACACCCCCAGGGAGAGAACTAAGCTGGACGACAGGCTGCCGAATGCACGATAATTGTCGAAGGGCAATTTTTGTTTTATGATTTATTATGACAAAAATTTGAGAAATTCAGGTAAAATCTGTTTTTCTTTGAGTGTAATAATTCCTACTGAACGCTAGAGCGTTTGTTTGACGCGAGGAATTGCGTTCGATCGTGAATTAGAGTCGAACGAGTGTACCAAACGCCGTGAGAAATGCTTTCTGTCCTCTACATTTCGAGTGAATGACTGTGACGAAAATTCATTCTTCTCCTGTCAATTTAGACACTTCAGCCAAGGTTAACGATTCAATAAACCAAGGTAAGGCTAAACCAAGTTTTGATAACTGCTTCTTTCCCTACACGTCGAAGCTTTGGAACTCTCTACCTTCTCATGTCTTTCCCAATAACTATGACCTGTCTCATTTCAAGAGACGTTTTTCACTTTCTCAAAAATTTGTAAATACTTTCCCCGTCTGTTTTTTCCCTTTTCTCAATTCTCTGTATTTCAATTTGGGCCCGGCCTCGATGTGGACTTTTGTCCGTGAATGGAGCCTTCAACATAAAAAAGAAAAAAAAAGGCAAGTGTTAAGGGGGCTATCTGGCATGAGTATGAGGGATCATACTGGCACTGTGGTGGGCGATGAGCCAGTATGTAGAGGCTGTCATGCAGGAGATATGCCACAATCAGAATGTGAGGGGTTACAGTGGATCAACAGTGAGCGACCTGTCAGTGTTCAGGCTGCCAGCTGGGAGTGTCTGCACCACGAAGGTACGTGGGATCACAGTGGTGAGAGATGTACCAGCGTAGGGGCAGCCAGGTGGGGAGGCTTCACCACGAAGGTACGTGGGATCCCAGCGGTGAGTGATGTGCCATTGTAGAGGCTGCCAGGTGGGAGAGGGTCCCGCTATCACTACCGGCAGGTCTCCCTCACGCGTCACTCACCAGCTCCACCCCACCTCCCGGATGTCCTCATCCGTCATCCAGCCTGGCCCGTGGAAGCTACCACAGAACGCTGAACTGAAACAGTCTGGCTGTAACATATATGAATTCGCAAACAAAACTAAGATGATAAGTAAACCTATTACAGAAAATGAACGTCAGTACCAGTATGATGACACAGACAAAATGACAGACCGAGAAGCTCAAGAGCCAAATGAATTTCATTAACGACAGTGGCAAAGGTTTACTGACAAAGTTTTACAGATCAACAGATAAAATGTAGAGACAAACTACAGTATGAACTCTATTCACTTACTCGTCGTAAATGGGGAAAAAAGATGTTATAATCTCCGATGACCTGAGGCCAAGCAAGTAGTGTGTTGAGGCAGAAATAAAAGCATACATACCTGAGAAAATAATCCTCAATCTTTACAATTCACTGTTTCTTCTACAATTTGAATTGTGTTTTCAGTTTTGGTCGCTTACTAGAACAATGTAGACAAATGAGAGGAAGTTCCGTTCTACAGAGGCAAGCAACCACGACGGTTACCCGCCCGACAAGTCCTGTGACAGCCGTTTCTTCAAGCCAAAGAAAGACAATCTTATGAAGCTATTTAACATAGTATTCAAACCTGGATCAATCTGATTTCAGAGAGATACAAGCTCGTAATCAAGTGTGCAATGTCGAATGAAGCAATTTTTATCTTTTTACGACAGGAATATTAGCGTACAGAATGACATACCGACAACAGCAGATGAAAGCATCATCATGAATACGTTCAGTGTCGGCCGCACCTCGCTGCCAGGCGTGCAGATATAAGGAACGCTGTGATTTCATTACGAGTAATCGAGTGAGTTAAGCAGGTGTTCCCGTTATACCACTATCTTTTATCTTAAGAGTTTACAAGAGGCAAAGAACTTGTATGAATATCATTACAACACCAAGGACCCTATTCACTGATATATTTATAACAGCAAAATAACTAGTCTGCTGACAACTTTACAAAGTAAATGAAGATATTTTACAAAACTTGACAGGTTGACACCTTACCATCTATCTAAAACTCCGGATATTTATTAAACAGACAGAAAGCTTACTGATCTCCTACTGGTAACAACATCGGCAATAACAACTAGAAAAGTATATTATCACTGATTTTGTGTGACTACCCTTTTCTGTCGCAGACATCACAAACATACCAAATGAGGTTGTGGTGTGAGAGAATCAGTTTATAAAACATATCAAAACGAAAGCCTCGCTTCACATTCACTGTATTTCCGCCTCCTTTATGAAAAGAAGGATACAAAATTCCTTCATAGTTCTCTGTTTGCTATTCTATTATCTCCGAACTAAGCTCCTTGTTTCTAATCTACACTAAAATCACAAACTGTCAAAAAAAGGACCCAGCGGTCTGGCGCTATTTGCTTTCCTTTGTATACATTCAGACAAGGACATGCAACACACAAACGTCATTACCTCGTATATACGCTCATTATGAGGTCCTACACAAACACGAATCGTCTGGTCCTATCCACACTTATGATGAGCTCTTGTACACACACACACACACAGTGAGGTACTGTGCACACATAAACACTGTGAGTTCCTAGCGATACTGACAGACGCATCGAGTGAATACTTGTGTCACATTTTTAGCCCACGTCGTAAAACACTAACCACGTCCCGAACTTCACCGAGAACTAAAGAAATGTCCGCCTTATCATTACTACTGCTCGGGAACGAACGCCCACTTACATCTGGAAATGACTCCTAAATGCCCTATGAAGGTATCTCTGGTCAAGAAATATTGAAGAGTTTATGTGAAGCTTTCGAAATCAGTGGACTCAACGTTTTGCATCATGAAGGTGTTTGTGTAGTTCCGACAAAGAAAAAAAATCGGAGATCTCTCAGGATAGTGTCACCAGGTAACGTATGTTGCACGCCTCTTGTATGAATATAAACGTAACAGGTAAGAATACGAGAGTCGGGGATTACAACAACCAACAGTCAACAAGGAATCGCCACGCCACAAAAGTACGAACATTGTCATTAAGCAACGGAGGTGCTTTCCAGCCTTAAAGTCAGCGAACAGCAGTAGGTTGAGTCTTCCGTCTACTGCCCTGACCAGCACATACAAGGTCATATGCATGATGTGCAACCATAACTCCTTAACAGAAACGTAAATGCACACGCAGATAAAGGCAACACAATAAAACACATTCATAAACACACAAATATTCATGTTTGCCTCGTCAGCCACACAAAGGTCCATGTGTCGTGATGCGAAACTGGAGCATGAGGGCGGCGCTGGGTTGCCACAAGTCACTCCTGTGTATTGAGTAGCGAGGCAATGTGTGCCTCGCGTGACGCCTCCCCTGACTGGGTCACGTCATGGGCTCCGGGTTGGCCGCGTGACCAGACTACTGCCGCTCCCGACGACAAGTAAATTACAACTTGTCCAACGTTTGTCAGGAGAGAGGCCGTTTTCATGAAACCATCTGGCACCGCCTTGCATTCATTTGGGATTTCCCGAGGAGCATTATAAAGGTAATAAAATGCTGAAGCTAAACAGTTAAATATCACATCTAAGATAGTAGTGAATTCTTGTTTTCTGATGAACGTGAACCTGACAGATGTGTGTGAATCATGGAAAAGAAAGAAAACATGAACCAGAGGGCACTTGAGTAGCAACCGAGGGAACAGGTCATTGGAAATAATATAATAGAGTAAATGAACACATTATATTATCTAATGTACCTATGATTAAAGTTACGTGCAGGTAGTGCGTGTGGCGACGGCTGGGGTTTTCCTGACTACTACAAAACAGTCTACGTGTCAGGGACTTGCCCTCACCCGCCACAATGTAGCCGGGACCAAGTACGTGTCGGGAACGGGCCACACCGTCTTACACCTGCTGGTAACAACAAACTTTAATCCCCCTGTGGCCGTTATCTTGCCACAATTTACGGATCTCCGACAATACAAAGGAATGTGGGCGGGAGAGAAAGTTACTATTACTGTCGGCATAGAGACAAAGACCAGGGTGACAGATATTTTTGCCCTCCAACTCTTTAGCGTTATGCTCGAAGCCACACGCTCAAGTCCAGCACCAACAGAGCGTCAACATATCACACGCAATACAGAGGAACTAACTCCACAGCATCATCCGGATCACCAGTCCTATTGGCTAATATGATTATTCCTCACTTCGTCATCCTCACTTTCATTAGAAGAAATTAAAAAAAAAATCACGTCAGTAGTACTAGACAAATGAATACATGTAAAATCGAACAGCAACAGAGTTTTGAGTCCTAACGAGGCTGTTTGTGAAAGTGGAAGAGTACAGAAACTGACAGATTAATGTGGTAGGAGGAGAAAGACAGCCATACGTTTGGACTTCAGTAACCAAAGGGTCCCACAGAACAGTAATGTGTCGGAACTGAAATGTTAACATGTCTAATGAAGCAATCACATACACAACAACGGCAAACCTGTCAGGAGGGACGTGTTCCTGGGACTGAGATCAACGTCCAGCACCTATAACATCCCAATCCACGGGCGACACCTGACTCAACAACTGTGCTCGTGAATGACCGAGTCTCATTAAGCAAGAACGTTTCAGCGACGCAGCTGATATCATCAATGCACTCTCAGGGTTTGGCTCCCCTCACCCTCCCATCCAACACTCCCGCCCCCGTAACATCAATACCACGTAATCAAAAGGAGTAAAGAAAAAAAAATTCTTATGTAGGTGGGGAGTACTATTGGCCAGTCGGGAGAAAAGATGTCCTCGACTTCATTTCCTATAAATAACGAGCTACACAACTCCTCGAAAGAACCTGTGAACCTGTAGGAAGTTAAGTTTCTCCATTATGAACACAAACAGATCACATTTAGCAATGAAACGTTATGGGATGAAATTCGACGATAACCATATTGTAAATGGACGGGTCCCCACGACAATGAAAGTCACTCCCCGTACCGCACAAACAGGTAATAACCCACAAACTGGGAATACACCCAGTGCCCCAGTCAAAAGCCTCAGTGGGACCCTACAGTTGGTGATGAGAGGCACTGAGTTGCCACTGCCCTCCTCCTCATTTTCCTCCCCTGAGAACACGGCAAATGTTGCCACCCTCACAGTAGATACAAAACAGGACAAAAGAAAACCCTCACACTTGGTAGCATTGTACTCTTGCCGAGGTGCAGAGAATAAAATAAAACTTACTCACGGCAGAAGGCATGGAATACATTCCCAGCTGTTCAAGGTACGAAATTCTTATTCTGCATGGTAGTGGAAGAAACTTCTCTTACAATCCGATTCAAGATAATGTTCACGGTCCAAATGGTGAGAAAGCTGCCGGCTTCAGTAATAGAGTGTCTGCCAGGAATTCTAAATGTATGTAAGACGGAGAAAAAAAAAAGTAATTTGGCCCTCACAGTGCCCTTTTAAAAATGTTGCCCTGTGGGTGACAAAGGAACATCAGCTCATCGATCCATGAGTCAGTACAGCACCACTTCCTCCGAGAACGACTACAAAACCCGAAAGAAAAACATACAGCCAGTTAGCTCTGGAACATGATTGGACCCCTTATCCAGTCTAAACTTCACCATTTCCCTTTCAACTCTCTTTGCAGTACGATGTATGCAGTAAGCCTGTCAGCTATAACATGGAACGACAGATTTAAGTCTCTCTAAGAGCACCAGGGAAGCGTTCCAGTGAAACACTTCTTATACCAAACTACGTCGGTGTTCCCTTCAACAACATCACTAGAGGCAGCTCAGTTCCAGTACAGGTCAGCTACTGGCCGTGAGGCCTTGAAACTCAGACTGCCCAATTTCAAGGTTGATCAACTAGTGAATCACTGGACTTCTAAGTTCCAAATATCCTCTCCAAGGTTATTCAAACACTGACCAATGAAGCCCCGAAGCCACAAGGGATTCCAGTAATCCATAAGAGTTTCATATTTTCCAAGAGCTAAACTCCTATAACTTTTTACTTAAACTTGTATGATGTTTAACTCCACAGTAAATGTGATAATGACCGCCACTGTGTTTCAAGATAAAGTCCCTAAAGCTGCCGGCTTTATATATTGGTAATATTCAACCTCTAAGAAAATTCATCTACGAGAGTTGTTTTCCGCAAGAAAATGTCATATAAAACAATCTGACAGGAACCAACGAACTAAAAAAACAAAGCAAAATATTCTTAAACTAAACCGCCTAAAAATATTTCCAAATAAAGTTCAATCGAGAAATGTTGGATGGTAATGTTTTGTAAAGCATTTCTTTACAAATTTAATGTCCGCTTTCAGTCCACTTATGCAGTCGGCTGTGACTGAGATACACTTTATTCAAACACGAATGAGAGGCCCTTATGTAGAAGAAGAGACAGAAAACTACATTGGAATACCGTAAACCGACATACAAGAGCAGAGATGCCTTTAACCAGGAGGATGTTCTGCCTTTCCAGGTCATCAACCACGACGTCTAACGGCCAAGAACAAAGATTAGCTCAAAAGCTACTGCAACATACTGCAATCAGACTCATATCTAACCGAGTTTTAAAGGAAATATTTCTCGTTCAGAATCGCTGAACTTTTTTTTTTTAATGTTGAAGGCTCCAGTCCCGGACAAAAGTCCACATCAAGGCTGGGCCCTCATTGAAAAATATAGGGAATTAAGAAACGGGGAAAAAAGACTGGGAAAGTATTTACGAATTTTTGAGAGAAGGGAAGACCTGTCATTTGAAATGAGCAAGGTCATTGTTATTGGGAAAGACATGAGTGGGTAGAGAGTTCCAAAGCTTCGACGTGTAGGGAAAGAAGCAGTTATCCAAACGGCACACCCTTGAGTTGCCGATGGCCACACAATACTCATCCCAATACTGATCCCAACCAACACAGGGGTATCCACTGAGAAGACCTACCAGCGGCTGGATCTCTCTCTCTCTCTCTCTCTCTCTCTCTCTCTCTCTCTCTCTCTCTCTGCAAGTCAATTTCAACACCACGACACAGACATCTACCTAGAGACTAGTGCTTGTTCAACCCAAATAATAAAGTGTCATAAAATCTTCGGTAACAATTGTCAATAAGTAAATTTCATTGTACTAAAATATCCAAAAAAATCTAAAAAGGCCGCGTGCATTTAACAATAATGCACGAGCTCAGGTGCAGGACTCAAAAGACGAAAATCACGTTGAAAATATTGCCAATTACCTTTTCCATTTCGTGCGAGTTTACGGAAATTACCTTCAAGCTACTTCAACATGTGCTATGATTTAAATGCTTAATTCTTGCAGTACTTAGTTTAGGATTTAAGGCTGGGAAGGGCCAGCTTGACTGGGGGACCTGACGAGGTGCCGCACAACGCAGTTATTACCAAGTGAACAGCTAATTAAATGGAGGAAGATGGCCGTAATTTCCTTCGTTGGCCGCTCGGGAGGTGAAGAAATTTTTCTTAAATTACTTTTTTTAATAACTCCATTTCAAACAGCCTAACTCTTTCACCACCACATTTCACGCAAAGCAGCCCAAATTTGCCGCATCCCACAAAACATTCCCACACTTCAGTAACCTAATCCTGTTGCTCCCATCACTTGGCCTATACATCTAACACATCGAGCACTTCACTCTACAAATCCTAACCAATCAAACACCTCCCACATCCTAACTAATCAAACATATCATCCCACACATCCTATCCCATGAAATACTTAACAAATCCTATCATCAAATAATACGTTCCACATATCCACATATGAAAACTCATGAAATACTTCGCCTTGCAAATCCTAACTCTTCAAATACCTCACCCCCCACATCTCGGCTCATTACCACCAGCACACACGCCGCTCGAGCCGAGTCTGTTATTTTCCTGGGTACACGTGAAATTAAGCGCTTCAAACTTCTGGAGGCAGCAATCATGGCTATTTCCTTTCCCCCAGGTTTCCGCCTCCGCCACCGCTACGATGCCATGATGCGAATTAACCAGTAAGCGCGTTTCATGGCCCCGCACCCTCTACGGGTCTGATCGGATTGCCTCTCCTAACCTGATCACGGTGGTATACGCTACACTGGAAATACCGCCCGTGTCCCGACGGTGTCCCGAACGATATTACCCTGTGTCTCCACAGCAGCTTTCTTGTGTTCCCAGTTCGCCAGGCCACAGCAAATACAAAGTCACATGGGTCCCAGCGCCCCATTAATTAGTTACGAGTACATTACGTAAATCACAAAACTAAAGTAAAATCAACAACCCACATAAAATTCGTACAGTCACTGCTCAGTACTGCATTGCAGCTCTTTACCTCCATTTGTTATAACGGAGTCAAGGTAGCCTTGATCATCCACGATACGATTGTGACGTGATAACTTCAGTGAATGGACAGGCAGACAGTCTGAAAGTCAAACATCTATACAAACGGAAATAACACACATTAGGTCGTATAGGTGGTGTACTAAAACTATCTGACACACGAATAAACAGAATATTCTTTCTTTATTTATAACCCTACATAACATATACTCACGAACGTAGTGCCAAAAATTGTTCGTCTCCCACAAGTCGTTCCAGAGAGGAACTGCCTTCTTCATCCTGCCCGAGCCACATCATCGCTGAAGCCGCATCCTGAAGAGGCCTCGCCAGACACTTGATGACCGATAATTAACCTCAGGTTTCCCTCCTTCTCTAGGACCATTTCCCTAGTTTTCACCCCCGCCAGCCGAGTAACTTATACAATCACTCGTTAACCAGAGCCATATGGAGAGCGTCTGCCAAAATGACCCCACTTAGCTGGTCTCTAACTTGACCCTCAACTTCTAGTCAACTTGAGGAATACCGTAAAGTTAAACCTCAGTTCCTAAATGGCGGCGGTGCGACCCCTGACCACAAGAGCACGACCCTGCACGACCTTCGGGTATGACCACCTGACTTTGGACCTGTGGGTCAGGTCAGAGGTCACGCTACTATACATTACCGTCATAGTTTTGCGCTCAAGGTTCGTACCGCCTTCAGACATGACAACGCTCGTTAATCATCGGGAAGTAAGGTAGGGCAGCCATCACCAACACCAGAGTACAGCCATACTGTACGGTAATCACCAACACTAGATTACAACAGCTACCTTTAAAACTACTATTACTGTGCTGTATTACGGAGATCCACTTTTCCTCATCAAGCTGTAGCAATATACTATCACTGTCATTCCCTGTTCTGTACACTATCACGATTATTTCACTGTCTTGCCTTTTTTCCTTTCACTGGCTGCATCGCTTATCGCTATCAATTCTTACTTTCACTGATACACAGCACACTGTTACCCGTTGCGTAATACTTCGTTCTGACCAAAATACAAAAAAATTATGCATGACATCAATTATTAATGTATACTTAAGTGAACACTCTTTCAATACTATTCACGCCATTTACCCAATGGTAGTATCATTAAGCTCAAGGGTCGCATTGTAGAGCTTAAAGGGTGAATATAGCAAAGAAAACGTTATTATTATCAAAAAAACATATACACACTATCAGTCCTGTGCTACTGATGGCTAAGTATTAACATACTTTTACGTACCTTATGATCGTTCGGAGGCCTTCTACCCCCACAATCCGGTATCCGACTATCATAATAATGTTGCATTGTTCCTATGCTTAATCAAGCTGTTGGAGGCAGCGGCCCGTGGGCCTACGTAACCACCACCTCTTGGCTAGTTTATCATACTTGTCCACACTCTTATCAAATCTTTCC
Organism: Panulirus guttatus; assembly: GCA_032361385.1. Classification (NCBI taxonomy): domain Eukaryota; kingdom Metazoa; phylum Arthropoda; class Malacostraca; order Decapoda; family Palinuridae; genus Panulirus; species Panulirus guttatus. The sequence continues at coordinate 11,218 of JAUUDW010075698.1, forward strand.
ATCGTACACTCTGAAGTGTTCATAATGACTGCAGGCAACATGTTCAACTATTTCGGGTTCCGTATGTTTATAATGTCGTATGTTTTCTATGTACTGCACCTTCTGAATTCAATGCAAATATTTCACTAAGTCTTCCGAGTCTCTTGTTCCAACAGGGAATTATTTTTCAAGAGTAAATTAGCAAACCTGCTTTCCAGGATTTTCCAAGAGTATATTCTGATATACGTTGTCCGCGCTCAGGAGGGCACAGCCGCAGCGTTTTCAGTCGTTCCAAGCAGTTCAGACTCTTGTCCCAGTGCCAGTGCCGGCTGGGGAAGATACTTGCACACTTTTCTAATTCTGCAGTTTCGTCCGCCCTAGGGGTCGTTGCTGGCACACAACAGTATTCTATTCAGGAGAGCATTAGCACCTTGAAGAGCGTCAATTATACACTTCTCACAGGACATTTTGCGTCTACTGGGCCGCTGTACAACACCAGCGTACTCATGTCAGTTTGAGGTCAGTAATGACCCGTCTTCTTAAAATCTTGTCCTTTGAAAACTTGTCAAACTTCTCGCCAGAAACTATTTTCAAGGGAAACTTTTCACGCTCTCCTATCTTTCCAGGTTTTCCTACGTTTGCCCTTTTTTTCTTTGCCTGTATTCCTTTCACTTTCTTTCGCTTCAATCGATGAGGATTTCTATTAGTGTATGAAGCCATCATCATAAAAAAGAAGCTCTTCACACACTCTGACACACAAGCCGAAAACACAGTCCAACAAACCTTTATTACCCAACATCGATTCATCAAAGTGCAGGTTACTGGGCACATCCTAAAGGCTCTGAAACGGTGCCTTTAAAAATATAAATACTATGGAGTATACATCACACCATTCACGTGGTATATACTGAAAGGCCCAGTTCTTTGCAAGTGTACACTGATCATCCCTTGCTGGAAAGACGCATTTAATGCAGCAAATGAAACCCAATGAAGAAGAGAGACGCCGTGGGAATTATCAGCGAAAAATGGACATTCATATAAGAGTCAACCTATGTCATCCCCAAGAACAAGATGTGTCACGAAACACAGGTAAAAGATCTCGTCACACTGTCGTGCTCAAGGGTTACACCATCGAGCTGATGACGTTAGCTAACCAACAGACCCAATCCCGTGAGAGTCTTTCAAAACACGCGGTGAAGAGTTTCCTCCAAGGTGTACCAAATCAGCCAGGTTGCATAACATATATGCAAGGGAGAGAGCTACAACATCAAACAGCCTTGTAGACCAAGCCCTAACTACAGACGTTATGGGGATTCGAGATTAAGCCCAGAGATGCTTAAGTCAAATTAGAACGTTTAACCAATGAGTTCAATACGTTCTGCAGGAGAGATAATCATGTTATATAGTTACGAGCCAGTGACCACGCCTCAACCACAAGCCTAGTAGGCAAAGATAACTTAATGAGAACTCAAAGGAATATCCAGCTCCAAACGATTTACTCTTGCGCGTCTGTCGCATGAACAAACCCTCTATAAATCCCAGATTCCGTGCAGTCAGTGCTCTAGTGAGGGTATGAAAAACTATGGTGCTGTTATATTCTTCAGCTGGGAGTTTCTTCAGGGATGAAAGGTCTCAGTGTATCCCAAAATAGACGTAACACACTATTATTGCTGACTACGCGTACATAAGACCTTAATATTTTCTGCAAAACACCGGGACCAGTGCTCGAATTCTAAGAAACTGACTCTTTTGCTCAGGAACTATATATTCAAAGCACACTAAAGACAATCAACGACTCGACTCAAATTACGAACACCTGAAATTTAAGAACATAAATCAAGAATATTCCGCCTAGAAGAAGATACGTTCCCTGGATCAACTTTTGCTTTTTTCAATATCCGATACAACTTACCCAACAACTGTTGGGAATCGACAATACGTCACTTGGATGCTTTCACATTCTTACCTGGATACACAGCTCTTTACGACTGGCTATATATCATCTCCAAGCCTTATACGAAATTCTAATAGCATAAACATTTACCTCCAAATATACGTCCCCGGCTCTGCTTCAAAAACAATTACCGCAGTAAACAAGAAGGCTGTCACTTCAGGGGGGTCTAGACCTGCTGTAAATAATATCTGTCTCCTACAGCACAGGTGGTGACGGGTTAGGTAAATCCTGGTGGCGTCACAACACAGGTGGTGATGGGTGATAAGCCCTAGTGGCGTCGCGACACCGATGGTGACGGTTTAGGTAAACCCTAGTGGCGTTACAACACAGGTTATGATCGGTAATGTGGCTTCACAGAATAGATGGTGTCCGGTGAGGTAAACCATGTTAACCAACGCTGCTCACCTGCACGTTCAGACGGTATTTGCAGACTCAACGCCCGGTCACGCCTCCAGGCTGACTCAAAGCCCAGTCACTCCTCAAGGCTGACTCAACACCCAGCCTCTCTCCATGGCTAACTCACCGCCTAGCAGGTTCTTTATGCTGACTCAACGCTCTCCCTTCTACACACACACACACACACACACACACACACACACGCACGATCCAGGTTTCCAGGGAGTGAAATGATCCTTCTCACGTACATCTGACTCCAAGTGAACAAAGTTCCTCATATCACGAACAACAACTGTGTTAATAACACTCCATTCATCAACTACATACTACCAATTCGCATGGTTTTAAACCCGGCAAGTTGTCTTGGCATCCTGTACTGTTAATCATTCATAAAGCCGGGCATAACTGACATACATGATCATGCAAATGATAATATATCATCCTCTGCTCATAGAACATACATGAAATTCATTTCTGCGGGGTACATTCTCTAGCCCCGCAACCAGTTCTCTGACCGAGCTGTCCTCGCTGATAGTTAATCAATGAAACTATTTATGGCTGCAGCTCTGAAGGCCCGCACAGCATCATCACCTTGGCTGATTGAATATATTTTTGAAAGGACTTACCGAGGTATTTCTTAATGACTTCGGCGGTACGATCCATGAGGCTTAATCTTTGGTTCGTAACGACTGAAAAGTCTGAACCTTACGGCTTTACACAGTTCCTTCCACCTGTTCCAACTACGCTTCAGCTCCTAACCGGATTTACCATGCAAATTCTAAAATGTCTTTCCTTCCAACTGGGAATTATTTTTCATGTGCATATTAAGGACTGCAGCCTCCAATAAATCTATATCATGATGTGAGTACCTTCCACAGTGATCTTGAGAAGTGAGGCTTCACAATACCTTTCCCCGTTCTCAAAGTCTAAAGGGCTCATCAGATCGATGAAACCTATACACGTTTTCATCAAGGGTCAAGTCCACTTCCTTACGGTACTGAGCTTGCTGTGTCCACTGGAATATACTTGCTCATATCTCTTGCTCCTATTCCTTTCAATATTTCGCCATCTGCCTTTAGAAATATCAACAGACACTGACATCACGACCATCTACAAAAAAAAATCACAAAACCAACAAATACACAAATCACGAACATCAGTTACAATTACCAACACGAACATGATCTAATCCGGACATTACAAACAACAGCTGACATTACCCTCCTGATCCTCAACTAACGCTAGAAATCATCTCAAATGAGAAATATCGACATTACCCAACAACCAGAGAGTACCGCGGTCCACCCAGGTCGACACTCACCACAGCAGGCACCAAACACGCCATGCTGAGCCAATCAGCGAAGAAGCGGATCAATCCGGTATGGCAGGAACGTCACTATTGATTTTGCGGCTGAGACCCGCTAAAATTTCCCCGAAATATCATGCCCGTCAGACGACATGGAAAAATCGTGTTAAAGGCGTATCATCATAGCTACGCCTCCAGACCACACACACACCTACATATTATCACCAGAGGAGGGACCTCACCTAAGGAGGGAACCTCACTAGAGGAGGGACCCTCACCACAGGAGCGATCCTCCTTACATCTGTCACAGGAGTTCACCTGGGGAGGCTCATCACCTGTGTCACCTCATCATACGGCCACCTGTGTCGTCAAACGAAGGGGGGTCACCTCAGCGCCTCACAAAAGGATCGCCTGCGGCAGATTAAATTGTGTCACCAGCGGCTCTTCAAGGCCAGGCTGGGGACTGGACCTTCAGTAAGACAGGAAGGGGGCGCGTCATCCGCCTCACCCCACCACACCTGCGAGAAAACTCATCCGCAATGCCGTTATGACTCGCGACACATCATCATACAGAGGGGACTTATAACCTTGACACTTTCGCCATGCCACGGAGGAAATACGAGTATCATCTCACTAAGGCAGCTGACAGCTCACGCGACTGAAGGCAGCAGGCTCTTGTGTCGCACCATTGCGACAGGAGGGAGACTGACCTGACTCATCAACTAAGCCTGAGGGGATGAAGTTCTCTCAGGGATACAGATGCGTCACCAACGTTGCCCACCACCGTCTGAGAGACTGTAACCACAGACTACCGACAAGCTGATAAATCTTCCAGGTTCTGGTAGGTCACAGATAGAGATGAAACCATAGCTAACAAACTCACTCTTGCACACACACACACACACACACACACACACACACACACACACACACACACATATATATATATGAAGGTGAAACTGCAATTCAGTTTGAGTTCGGATAATTTCATAAACATGTAATTTTTCTCTACATGCATCATTACATCTTTCACGGAGACAATGCGTCTCATCAGGTACAAACAGTTCATAAAGTTCTTTTAAATCCCAACCTATCCTATCCCTGGAGATAGGGGAGAAAGAAACTTCCCACGTATTCCCTGTGTGTCGAAGGCGACTAAAAGGGGAGGGAGCGGGGGGCTGGAAATCCTCCCCTCTTGCTCTTACTTTTCCAAAAGAAGGAGCAGAGAAGGGGGCCAAATGAGGATTTTTGTCCTCTAAGGATCAGTCCTCTGTTCTTGACGTTACCTCGTCA
>JAUUDW010075808.1:0-16138 GCA_032361385.1 Panulirus guttatus
CCCTTTTCTCCAAGACTCTAGAATTTGCCTCCCTTACCACCCAATCCATAAATATATTAAACAACCTTGGTGACATCACACACCCCTGCTGCAGATCAACCTCCACTTGGAACCATTCACTCTCCTCTCTTTCTACTTATACACAAGCTTTACGCCCTTGAGGAAACTTCTCATTGCTTCTAACAGCTTACCTCCCACTCCATACATTCTTAAGACCTTCCACAAAGCATCTCTATCAACTCTATCATGTGCCTTCTCCAGTTCCATAACTGCCACATACAAAGCCATCTGTTTTTGTAAATGTTTCCCACATTCTGTAAAGCAAACACCTGATCCACACATCCTCTACCACTTCTGAAACCACATTGCTCCTCTTCAATCTGATGCTCTGCATGTACGTTCTTCCTCTCAGTCAGTGCCCTCTGGATGTGATGGAACCGGTGATGAATTGAAACTGTAGGTTCTTGACACTCCCATTTATTGACAACAGACAGATAGGTTCACATGAGAGCACGGACTACAGGTACTCTCACGGAACCAGTATGTCAGACACTGAGCCAGCCCACGCTACGTGCCTGCGTGGCGGGGAGGGGTCATGTTGCCATGATTACATTTGTAAAGTAATAGATGTACATGAATACGTATATGAGTAGTGTACATACATATATATAAGTATGGTGTACAAGCTGCCTCTCTAAAGTCCAGAGGTTGTACTAGGCCTGATACTTGATATCTATACACCTCCCTCCCCCTTTACACTCATAGCACAGTCTCGAGCGGAACATCGACACTTTCAAATGAGTCAGGATGAATGACGAGGGACATTGGGAGGGTTGAGTAATGGCTCTCTTTCTTGGCCAGAGTAAGGGGGCACAGAGTAAGGGGGTCATCACTCATATTTAACACTGGGCATAGGTGTCTTTGGTTTCTAAACCAAATGTGACCACTAGGAAGGCGCACCTTGTACTATTTTGACCTGCATTGGCCCATCATGATGGCAACCTTGTCCCATCGTAGCGTAGTGGCATCCTGTATTCTGACTTGCTGGCCGATGGTGAGCTTGGTCAGGGGGCGGGCATGAGAGTTGTAGTGGCTCGTGACCTGTTCGGTGTGGGCGGCAGTACGACGGTCGTAGTTCTCATTCTTAGTTTGCCACTTGTCCGTGAATGACAGGGGGTGGGCTGGAACAAAGATGCGGAGAGGACGGCTGTAGAGAATCTGCGCAGGGGTTGGGGTGTTCCGAAGCTCCAGCAGTCCTCTATCAAAGTCTTTGAAGTCGATGTTTCCTGATGGGGCGGTCTTGAGGATGAGATGTTTGACTGCTTTTACTTCCGCTTCCATGTGTCCATTGGACTGAGGAGAATGCAGAGAAGTAATGAGGTGGTGAACACCCCAGTGGTTGGTGAAGCGTTTAAAGTCTTGGCTGGAGAATGGGGGACCTCTGTCGGTCCGTAAGCGGAGTGGAACACCAACCATACGGAAGTAGACACAGAACATTCTTGTGGCTCTGGCAGCAGTCGTATCACGTCCATAGGGAACAACAACAGGCCAGCCTGAAAGTCGATCAGCGATAACAAGGAATGACTTCTCTGCGACACGAAAGAAGTCCACTGACATGCTTTCAAAGGGCCGGGATGGGTTGTCATCACACATGTAGGGTTCCTGTTGCTGGCTAGGGAGAAGCTGTTTGCAGGCATTGCAGGCTTCTACTGTGCTCTTTATGTCGGCGTTGATGCCTGGCCAAAATACTGTCTGTCTTGCACGACGTTGAGTAGCTTTGATCCTTTGGTGGCTGTCATGGAGACAAGCCAAGGTGCATCTGCAGAGGGCTGCAGGGATGACGATCCGGGGCCCATACAACACTAATTCTCCATCCGCGTAAAGGCTGTCCTGCAGTTTCCAATACGGGAGGGTAGAGGCATGGAGGTCGTAGCCGTTGGTGGGAAACCCATTGGAGACGTAGTGGACAAGGCAACTATAGTGTTGATCCTGAGATGCGGCAGTGCAGAGCTCCTGTAGGGTCCTATCTTTGAGGATGGGCCCTGTTGCCTGGTCATCGGTAGAAGTAGCGGTGCTGGCAATGATGCACCTGACATGGGCTGTCGAGGTGGTGCAGTCTTCCTCATCTGCAGGTGTAGGGTGGCTGGTCAGGGAGCGAGACAGGGTGTCTGGTATACAGAGTTGTTTCCCTGTGCACCAGACTGCTCTGAAGATGGAGGGGGCCACTTTAACCTTGAGGCATTGTAGGTGTGGATTCTCAATGGCGTCCAGGATGTAGTGGTCGCGAATCGGTATCAGGGGGCGATGGTCAGTCATCAAGGTGAAATGTTGAAGGCCATACAGATATAGGCGGCACTTAGCCATGGCCCAAGCGACTGCAAGTAGCTCCAGCTCTATGGTGGCATAGCGAGTTCCTGTGTCCATGAGAAAACAAGAGCCACACTGGATGAGACACAACTGACCGCGGCTGTTTTCTTGAAGTAGGGCATAGCCTAGTTGATACAGGCGTGTGGTGTTTGTTTGCAGGATCACGGGCGAGGCTGGGTCAAAGGGTACCAGGACAGGTGGTGAAGTCAGAGCTGCCTTGACCTTCTTGAATGCTTGCTCATGATCAGGGGTCCAGATGAAGGAGTGTTTGGGGCTCATGAGCGGGCGTAGGGGCTGTGCTTGTGCTGAGATGTCTGGAGTGAAGTCGGCGAGTTGATTGACGAGACCCATAAATGACCTGAGGTCCATGAAGTTGGATGGTGTAGGGACGTCACGTACAGCAGATGCCTTGTTGGGGTCTGCTGCGATGCCATCAGGTGATAGGATGTAACCGCAGAAGTTAACCTGAGGGGTGGCTACGTTGAACTTTTCCTTGTTGAGAGTGATGCCGTATTGATGGCACCTGGTCAGCATTCGTGTATGCGTTGTAGGCGGGAAGGGAGATCCTCATCGAACAGAAGGATGTCATCTACGACCTTCACACAGTTGGCGATACCTTGTAGGGCCATATCTCCACAGAGACAGTAGGCATCGCCTGTTGCCAAAAATCCCATCAGGCCACGACAGTGCTGGAACCTTCCATACAGAGTTATGAATGTGGACAGATGGTGGTCCTCAACTGCTAGCTCCATCTGCCAGTAGCCGTGTAGGGCATCCACTGTTGTGAAGTACTTCGCTTTAGGGGATATGCTGTGGATGGCGTCATGGAGTGTGGGCGATGGGTGTGTGGGGCGGGCCACCTGCGAGTTTAGGTGGGTGTGATCCACAGTGATGCGGACACCTTTGGCCTTGGGTGCCAGGACCATGGGGTGGCACCATTCTGAGGGTTCATCGCCTCCAGGCGTGATGATTCCTTGTTGTGCTAGGGAGTCAAGTTCTTCCTTCACTTGATCCCTGAGGATGAATGGAATGGGTCCAGGCGTATGTATAGCGAAGGGTGTAGCGCCGGGTTTCAGGTGGATCCGCGTTGGAGGACCTTCCATTTTCTTTAGTGGCTGAGTCTGCAGATCTGCCTTGGAAACGAGGACGTCGCTGAAGTGACGGAGATAATAGTCCTTGGTAGCTGCGGGCGATGTCATGGCAGAGGCAGGAACCTTGGCACATCTGTTGACGTGTAATGTGGAGGATAGGTTTTGGGAAGTCTGGTAGTACTATGGCGAGTGCTCAGCAATATCCACAGGAGAGGAGGGTGATCTGGATACCCTTGTGAACATGTATGGTGGCTAGGCACGACCTGTTGCCGAGGTGAAGTGTTGCCTGGAAACATCCCACAGCTGGTGTCATGGAGGATCCATCCACTGTAAGACGTCCGTCATGGGTGGAGGTGAAAGTCTTGACTGGGGTATGTGGAGTGTATCTAAGTGTGTAGTGCCAGTCACTGTGATGTCTGCACCTGTGTCGGGGATTAGCTGAAGACGCAATGTCATCGAAGGACAGGGAGACAGTGACAGGTGTGGGGGACTCGTTATCTGAGGTGGCACCCACAAGACGGCAGGTGGTGTGTGACTTGTTAGATGGCAAAGGGCTTGGTCCACTTGAGCGTGACAATGAGGTTGGAGACACAGCCTGATTTGTCATGGTAGACCTACACATCTTAGCGAAGTGTCCTTGTTTCTGGCATGCAGTGCACTGGGCATCATTAGCAGGGCATTTCTGGGTGTGGGCCCAATGACCTGTGCGTCTGCAGTTAATGCATGTGGCACTTGTGGCCGGGCACTGTCCGGAGTTGTGCCTGCGAGAGTAGCATTGACAGGGGGCACTGTTGGTTGATCGCTGGTCTGTAGACTGGCGAGAAGTCTTCTTCTGCAGGCACTGGTTCCTGTTGTATGAAGATGCGGCGCTGATCTGGCTAGGGGCAGATGCTACGTCTGATGCAGACGCTTGTATAGACTTGTAAGAGCGGCAGCAGGTCATAAAATCTGCAAGGGTGGATGAGGGTGGGAGGGAGATAAGGCGTTTTACTAAGTCTTCGTCCCTCACACCCGTCAAAATTACAGTCTGCAATTACTGTTCAGTGCAGGAAGTGAGGTTGCCAGTGCATAAATCAACTTCATCGGCGAGATCCATGAGACGTGCGTAGTAGTCTACAAGCGATTCTCCCACAGCTTGTTTACAGGTCAACAAGTTCCTGCGGCGTAAGGCTTCAATTCTGAGGCTGTGAAAGTGCCTCTGTAGGGCATCCAATACCTCTGTGAGAGAGAGTGATGTGTCGTGAGTGATGCCCAGTGTATGCGTGAGTAGTCACTGAACGTCCAATGATATGCAAGCTCTCAGGTGGATCAGCTGGAAGGTTTGATGCAAGCTGTCAAGTCCAGCTATGGCTGCATAGTCTTCAAAACGGAGCCTTCATTGGCAAAACAGTTGATACATTGCATCTTGTTGCAGGAGAGGAGGGGTTGGACCATAGGCTTGCTAGAAACCATTGTTGTATGTACGTGTGCGGCTCCTAACGGCGTGGTGTACGCTGTACATACAGGGGGCGGAGGAAAAGGTGCGACAGGAGGTGCGGGTATGGTGTCTGGCTGGTGGGGCTGCTGATACTGTGCTTGTGCAGCCAGCTGTCCTGATAGCAATGTAGAAAGATCCATAAATAGCTGGTTATCTTTCTGCCATGACTGCTCCATTTGATCCATCAATCGCTGGTTATCATGTCGTGCCTGCTCCATTTGAGCCATCAATCGCTGGTTATCATTCTGTCATGACTGCTTCTCCTGTCTCCGTCGATCCTGCTCCTGTATACTGGAACTTTGAAGAAATTCTATAAGATACAATATGTCATTATTGTGATCACTTGGTCTGTTTGGGGTCAGGGAAGGAGGAGGGGGTGTAGCCGTTATTGTCGTCAGCTGTGAGGGGATGCGTGGACCTGTCGTCTCCCTGCGGATCCTGTATCTGATCCGCTCCATGTGGAACCACCAACTCAAGTGCCTGATCTTCTTACTCATCCATGTTGAGTCAGATATCCTTGGAGAGCTTGGGGTTTGTAGAGTGCCAGGGCAACATCTAGTTCACTGTAGGTCGATGCAGAAATGCACCAGGAGTAGTTGATATGAAACGGTTTTGATTCACGGGCAGTTTGCTTGAGCGAGTGAGGGGAGGTTGGTGTGTGCGTACGTGTGTGGTGTTGGTGGGCGGTGTTTAGTCAGCCGTATCGGCCCAGCGGCTGGTCTGAGGTTAGACTCTATGGCGCCTGCTGGCCAAATGGTACAGGGAGTTCGTTGTTCGTGGCGTCAGGGAAGGTACGCGCACAGAGCCTCAGAGCCGCACCAGATTTTGAGCAGGTTCACTGCTCGCAACACCACCTGCACTGTAACTCTGTAGCGCACTGACACTTTAACACTGCACTGCACAAACACTCTAGCACTCCTGGGGACACTGTAATGCATTGGAGACACGGTAGAGAGGATCCTAGGTCACTGTACGAAATCCAACAGAGCTGAGAGGTGCTCGTCGTGTGATGGCGGACTCCTGCTTGAATTCCGGAATGTTGAGCTTGGCTGAATCGTCTCTGTTAAGGGAGTGGCTACTTGTCACTGCGCCATGGATGTGATGGAACTGAAGGTGATGAATCGAAACTGTAGGTTCTTAACACTCCCATTTATTGACAAGAGACAGATAAGTTCACGCGAGAGCACGGACTACAGGAGGTCTCTCAGAACCAGGGGGTCAAACACTGAGCCAGCCCAGGCTACGCGCCTGCATGGCGGGGAGGGGTCATGTTGCCATGATTACATTTGTAAAGTAATAAATGTACATGAATGCATATATGAGTAGTGTACATACATATATATAAGTATGGTGTACAAGCTGCCTCTAAAGTCCAGAGGTTGTACTAGGCCTGATACTTGATATCTATACACCCTCCCATACAATTTACCAGGTATTCTCAATAAACTTTTACCTTTATAATTTGAACACTCACCTTTATCCCCCTTGCCTTTATGCAATGGCACTATACATGCATTCCTCCAATCCTCTGGCACTTCATGATCTATACATACATTGAATATCCTTACCAACCAATCAACAACACAATCACCCCCTTTCTTGATAAATTCAACAGCAGTACCACCCACTCCAGCTGCCCTGCCACATTTCATCTTACACAAGGCTTTCACCACCTCTTCTTTTTTCACCAAACCACTCTCCATGACTCTCTCACTTCACATACCACCCTGATGAAAACATCCCACAACTGCCATTCTGTCATCAAACACATTCAACAGTCCTTTAAGATGATCACTCAATCTCCTCCTTACTTCATCACTGCTTGTTGTCATTTTCCCTTTTGCCCCCTTCATTGTTGTTTCCATTTGTTCTCTTGGCTTTCACACATTATTTACCTCCGTTCAAAACATCTTTTCATTCTCCCTAAAGTTTAATAATACTTTCTCACCCCAAACTCTGATTTGCCCTCTTTTTCAACCCTTGCACCTTACTCCTGACCTAATACTTTTTTCTTGTATGTATTTCTCCAAATCATTTGCTCTCCTTCCCTGTATGTACCGCTCAGATGCCTCTCTTTTTTCCTTCACTATCAACTTTATATCTTCATCCCAGCACTCACTACCCTTTCTAACCTGCCCGCCTCCCACCTTTTGCATGCCACATGCATCTCTTGCACTTGCCATCACTGCTTCCCTAAATGCCTCCCATTCCTCACCCACTCCCCTTGCTTCATATACTCTCACCTTTTGTCATTTTGCACTCAGTCTCTCCTGGTATTTCTTCACTGAAGTCTCTTTTCCAAGCTAATTTACTCTCACCACTCTCTTCTCTCCATCATGGTTTCCTCTTTTTTGAAAACCTCTATAATTCTTCACCATCACCTCTACAAGATAGTGATCAGCTGCCCCTCTCAACACATTTACATCCAAAAGCTTCTCTTTTACAAACCTTCCAATAGATATATTATCTAATAATGACCAATGCCCATCTCTCCATCTCACATATGTGTAATTGTGAAGATCCCTCTTTTTAAACAAGGTATTCCCAATGGGTCTTTTTTCAGCAGAGCACTTCACAAGCTCTTCACCATTTCCATTCATAACACTGAATACCTTATGTGCTCTAATTATACCCTCAACTGCCACATTACTTACAATCGCATTTAAATCAGCCATCACTAATACCCACTCTCACATCAAACTGCACACACACTTGCACAGCTTCTCCCAAAACACTTGCCTCATATGATTTTTTTCTCATGGCCAGGTGCATAAGCATCAATAATTACCCATCTCTTGCCATCTACTTTCAGTTTTATCTACATCAGTCTAGAATTTACTTCCTACGTTCTATTACACATTCACACAACTCCTTCTTCAAGAGCACTGCTACTCCTTCTTAAGCTCGTGTCCTCCCATCAACCCCTGACTTTACTCCTAAGACATTTCCAAACCATTCTTCCCCCTTACCCTTGAGCTTTGTTTCACTCACTGCCAGAACATCTAGGTTTCTCTCCTCAAACGTACTACCTATCTCTCCTTTCTTCTCATCTTGCTTACATCCACACACATTCAGACACCCCAGTCTGAGCCTTTAAGGAAGATGAGCACTCCCTGCCTGGCTTCTTCTTCTGTTTGCTCTCTTAGAAATTGAAATACAAGGAGGGGAGGGTTTCCAGCCCCCTGCTACCACTCCTTTATTCACCTTCTACGACACCCAGGAAATACGGAGGTAGAATTCTTTCTCCCTGTAATTGTATTGCCACTGATTGTTTTGAGTGCTCCTATTTGTGTGTTTTACAGCTTTGATATATATGACTTTGAGAGAGTTGGAGACCAGGCAGATGAGACATAGTTTGAAGTGGATTAGGTAAATAGTTTGTAGAGGATAGTGTGGGATTCTTTTTCTTGTCCATATCTTGTGACAGTCTGTGATATGAGGGGATTTGATTTGTGTGTTGCTTTTGTGCTGATGTTACTTATGTAGGAGGTGAATGTCCATATGTATGTCATTTGTGTGATGCCTAGAATGGATTGTGTTTTGTTAAGTGGGAGTGATCATCCATTCAAGATGACTGGCAGATGTGACTCATCTTCATTACTTTACAAGATCTATCTCTCTCTTTAAGCAGTGTATGTAAACTTACTTTTTAATATTTACAGAAAAATTGTGGATACACATGCCTGCTACCTACCCACCTTTGTGTATGGTGATGGTTGTAACTTAAGTTTGACACCCACCCATCCCAATGTTTGGTGTTGATAGTTTTGCTATTCCCTAGTATTGTGTTTTTGGTAGTAAGCTGACCCCTTATGTCTTTCCCAATAACTGTGACCTAGCTTATTTCAAAATACAGGTCTTTTACTTTCTAAAAAACTTGTAAATACTTTCCTTGTCTTTTTTTCCCATTTCTTAATTCTCTATGTGTTTCAGTTAGGGCCCGACCTTGATGTGGACTTTTGTCTTTGACTGGAGCCTTCAACATAAAAAGAGAAACCTTTGTACTACATGCTCAGTGTTATTTGAGTGGGGAACGACAACTTGATTCTTTCTCTTTCATTTCTTTATTTTATCTCATTTCTTTCCTTTCTATAAATTTCTATTGTTCAGGCTATTGGCAGGCTTTGAAGAACACTTGTTTGGGAAGAGTGTATACTTTCATTGGAAAGTGTAGGCTTTCTGTATTAGATTCTGAGTGCTATGAAGGAAAAGAGAAAAAAAGACTATCTAGTTTGTTAAAAAGGAATTTTTATCATTAAAGAGTAAAAGGAATATAAGCCATCAAGGTTATACTGCACAGTCTCATCACAAAACTTTTCCTCATTTCTTGTGACACATTTGACAGTTCATCTCCTTTAAGTATTCTTCCACACAGTCCTTCATGATAGCATTTTAGTATGTCTCTCTTTTTTTCTTCATATTTTGTTGGCTAATGTTTAAAAACAAAATTGTGCTTCATTTTTTTTTTCTCTCTCTCCCAGTGAATCAGGATCTTGTTTCACAGGTTGCAAGTTAATCTATAGCTCTAGAAAAGTGATGTTTCATTTTATATGGAAGCCACTGAGAATGAATTTGGTATTTTCTTTACTCTCGATTAAATCTGCAAGTCCTCAGACATTTGAAATGGCATACTTCCTTCTACACCAGTGCATCCAACAGTTACTGTCATTAATTTGTTTACATAAAACTCATAACTGAGAAGTTACGTTGGCTTGAGCTGTCAGTTACATAATCGAGCTCTTCCTGAGATATTGAAAATTAGAGAGAAGGAATTGATGAAGGGAAGAATGTTAGGTTTGCATGATAATTGTTATTTTTACTCTGGCTTTACTAAAACAAATCATACTGATGATTTTCCAGGTACATTTTGAATTGGGCATAATCTTCAGAAACTTTGAAAAACATGGAGTGATGTATTAATTAGATGCTGATGGTGTGAAGCACTTCATACTAGTGGACTGTAAAGCTTTACTTACATGTAATTCTTATGCAGTACATCAGCAGAAATGTTATCAATTGGTCTTTATTTGAGGCTGATGTTTTATCTCTTGCATATTAAGTCAATCTGTGGTCAAAACTACAATGACAAAAATCCAGTTAGTGAAGTGAAAACTCTTATGCTGGCTCTCAATTCAGCTCTGCCTTTGACGAGAAACAATACACCTTCTGAAAATGAAACTGATGTAATTTTACCTGAAAATGTTACTAAAGACAGTGATAATGACACTGTCAAAGAAGTTCCATATAGTGCCAAGAATGAGACAATTATAGAACCTAACAATGTGACTGACAGTGATTATGAGTTTAGTGATAATGACACTTCAACCGAGATACCTGATGAGACTACTGTTCTTCCAACAACTGAAGTTCAAACTACTCCAAACCCACCATATGAAAGTGAATTTATTGTCAGTGATTTTTGCATCTGTGACCTGAAGGTTAGTAGTTTATTACAGTTATAGTGTGTTGCCCTAATGTTTTCAGCATTCAGTCAATGAAGGAAAACAATTTTATGATGACTAATATAGTAGTACTTCTATGATGGAACTCCTGATGATTTAAGAATATAATGATCTCTTTCTGTAGGTTGGATTATGTGATGTCAACTGTTGCTGTGATGAAGACTGCAGTGCTGAAGATCGAAAAGTATTCACTCAGTGTCAGGCACGACCTCAGGATGTTCTGGGTAAGTTGGAATTTAAAAGGGGGCAGTTTTAAGTGTGCTTATGTTCAGGGAGATGTAATGGATGAATATTTTTTAACCCTTTTGTAGCTTAATTAATTTTTTGGGAAGGTGCCCTTAAAAGTGTCAATAATCACCAAAAAATATAATTAATTTTTATTACTTTTTGGTATCAAAAGGAGGTAAATTCTGTAGTCTGAGCAATAAAATTCATTAGAATATGTAATGTTTAGAGAAACATGATGATTTACATAAAAAAAATACAAAAATATGTGAAAATGAAATATGGATTGACTCAACTAAGTCAGTAAACATTTAGAATATATCCTTATTTTAAAAGATAGATTTGAATACCTTTATACATCATATAATGATAAAATTTACCTATGGTATTTTCTACATGTTGTGGAAGGCTGTTTAAAGGGTTGGGAGCTGGAGCTAAAAACCCTCATATTCTTATATATTGATTTGTGAAAGATGGGATTGAAGAAGGAGCCAAGCAAAATGTTCATCATCCTTGAATGCTCAGTGTGGGTTGTCAGAGTGTGTGTGGATGTAACCAGGATGAGAAGAATGGAGAGAGAAGCAATATGTCACGGGAGAATAACCTGGATGTTCTGGCAATTAAGTGAAATCAACTCGGGAAGGGGGATTAATGGTTTAGGAATCCACTAAACAATCTGGGGTTATTGTGAGGGTGAGAGCAGAGGAGGGGATGGCGCTCTTGCTAAAGGTGGAATCGTGGAAATGTATTAAGATAGTGCAAGGAAGTGAACCTCAGACTGATGTGGGTGAAAATGAAAGTTGATTTCGAGAGGTGGGTGATTTTGATACTTATTCACCTGGTAGCAAGGGTAGTGAGAAAGAGATGCAAGTATCTTGGGAGGAACTGAGTGAATGCGTCAGCAATTTTGATGCGAGCTATCGAGTAAAAGTGATGAATGACTTGAATGCAGGAGTAGATGTGTAATTTTTTTTATAACCTTGGGCACTGAGGACCCATTGTGAATGAAAATGGTAAACAGCTTGTGGAGTTTTGCTGAAAAACACCTTGTGGTTGGGAATACCAAATTTTTAAAATAGGAATATATACAAGTATACGCGGGTGAGTATAGTTAAGGGCAAGAGGACTTACTTAGAATTTGTTTTAAATGCTAGGCTTGCCCTAAAGAGAAACTTTTGGATGTAAATGTGCTGAGAGGGGCAACTATAGAATTATTTATCACTTTTTGGTTGAGGCAAAGGTGAAAGTTTGTAGAGGCTTTAAGAAAAGAAGAAATTAAATACATGGGAAGAGGTTGGTGAGCTTGTTAACGAGCTCTTTGTGAAGAAAGTTCAGGCTAAAGATTGGGTGAAGAATGGCAAGAGGTGAGAGTAAACGAAACTACGGAATTGGGCCAAGAATGGGAGGTATTTAGGGAAGCAGTGCGAGAGAAGTGTGTGGCATGCGGGAGGTGGGATCAGGTCCAGTGAGAAAGGATAGTGAATGGTGGTACGATGAAGTTAAGCCGATAGTGTGAAAGAAACAAGAGAAGTGTATGAATGTTACGTGCAGGGAAAGAGTGGGAGTGGTTAGCTGTACAAGAGGAAGCGGCAAGGGGGTCACCAAGAAGTGTAGGGGTTCAAAACGAGGACAGATTAGAGTTGGAATGAAACCGCATCGGTAGTCTTCAGGGAGAATAAGAGATTGGTTTCGGAGGTGAATATTGTTAGGAGAACAAGAGAACAAATGTGAGCATTAGTTATGGGAGCAGATGGAAAAGTAACAGGCAAAGAAAAGTTAAAGAGGAATTGGAGTGATTATTTTAAAGGACTGTTGAATGTGTTAGACGATAGGATGGAAGATTTGTGGTGTTTGGGACGAAGAGGTACTTAGAGTGAGAGAGTCATGGTGAATGATTTGGTTAAAAAGAGTATAGGCAGTAAAAGCTTTGCGTAAGTGTGGCAAACCTGCTGGAGTTGATAGGATTGCAACTGAATTTTTCAAGGAAGGGGTGAGTGTGGTGTTGACTCAATTTTCAGTGTATGTATGATCCAAGGTGAGGTAAGGGTGATAAAAGTAAATGTTTGAATACCAAAGATATAAGTCTGTTGAACATACTTGGTAAGTTGTAAGGGAGAGTGGTGATTGAGAGGGTGGTCGTATGCATAGAGCATGTTGGGTGCAGGAGCAGTGTGTCTTCAGGAGTAGTAGAGGATGTGTGGTCTAGGTATTTGTCACTGAAATATAAATGGAGAAAGAAGGAGATTTGTATGTGGCATTATGGATCTGGAGAAGAAGGTGTATGATAGGGATGATAGCTATGTCTTTTATATTCATATGTCTATATCTCTGATGCCTGTTCCACTTAGAACTCCCTTAGAGGGGTGGCTATGGCAATAGAGTCTCAATAACTAAAGAACTCCAATGCCGTTTCTTTGCCTTTAGTTCCTCACCCTTAACAGGCCTCTGGCAGAGGGCAAGTCTAGTGCAGTGTTTGCGGAGGCTCGTACCTAATGTTCTTTATCACTACTTCAGTCTAATGCTCCTACCTACTACATCTACCTAATGTTTCTACCTCACAGTCCTGCCTAAATGTTCCTGCCTACTACTTCTATCTACTGCTCCTACCATTTTGCCAAAAGGCAGAGCTGGCAAATCTAGTTACAAGAATGAGTTGCGTGAGTTATGTTGTCAAGTGTTATGTGCGACAAGGAGAGATTGTGTGTTTGTAAACAGAATGCCAGTAGTCCACATGTTAGTGAGGCAGAAAGAAAGAGGAGTGCAACTTGACAACCACTAAAGTGCTGGCTCACTAAGAAGATGTCACTAACCCTCCTGATAACCAGATAGGTAGTACTGGTAATATACCTCCTTGGTCATTGGCTGCCTACCAACTGCTACCTACCTTTGTCTTTTAGGTTGTGGTATGAATATGTGGTGCACAAGTAAATCTATAAGATGCAGGGAGGAGTTTCTGTTGGGAGAGTAAGTCACTTGGATATTTTTTTCTATTTCAAAGATGACATGAGCAAGTGAATTTGGGCTTGTGTCAATATGTTTGATGTCACCTTGGCTATTTATGGATGGGATGGTGAGAGAAGTAAATGTAAGGGACTTGCAGAGTTGGGCTGGTCTGCAGTATGCTGGATGTTGGAGGAATTGCTGGGAGGTGAGTTAGTTGCTGTAAGCAGATGATATTGTTCTGTTGGTGTATTTAAATGAAAAACTGAAGCTGGTATCTGAGTTTGCAATTGTGTTTGAAAATATGAGGTTGAGAGTTGATTTGAATAAAAGTAAGGTAATGAAGAGTATCAGGTGGGCTAGGTATGTTGGTGTGAGTGTTGGTTTGATTGGAGAGAGCCTGGAGGAAGTGAAGTGTTTTAGGCACCTTAGGGAGACATGGAAGTGGATGGAAGTATGAGAACTGAAGTATGAGAATTGAATGGGTGAGAGGGCAAAGTCCTAGGTGCATTAGAGAGTGTGTGTAAAGAAAGGGCACTGTAAGGGCAAGGTGTTACACTTTATGATATTGTGGTCCCCAGTGGAACCAAATGGTTAAAGAGAAGAGGATGGATGTGTTGGAAATGAGGACAGTATGTGGTGTAGGGACAGTTTATCATAGAAAGAATGGGGGTATAAGAGAGGTATGCTAATACTTGGAGTATGATTAAGAGAATTGCACAGTGTGTGCTGAAATGGGATAAACATAGGGAGATGATAATGAGTGAAGAGAGGGACTAAGAAGATATACAAGTCAGAAGTTTGGAGGGAGGTGGATAAGGGTAAGGGGGAGACTATGAAGAATATAGAAGGGTTGCATTAAAGAGGCTTTGAGTTACTGGGACCTGAACACAGAGGAGGTGAGAGGCATGCATTAGATAGAGAGAAATGGAGTGGTGTGTTAGAAATGGGGGAGACATACTGTCAGTGGGCCAAACCAGGGCAAGTGAAGTGGTCAGGGAGAATCACAGAAAGGTCTGTGGGGCTTACCTGTTGATGTGGCTCTGGTGGCTGTGCATTGTATATGACAAGTGTTGATGTGAACAAATGAGGCTGTTCTTAGTCTGTCCCAAGTGCTTCCTTGCTTATGTTGGAAATGACAAACAAGTATGAAAGAAACAAAAGATCTGTATTGGCTGCCAGGTCATAAGTGCCCCAGACTTGTTGAAGATTTAGACAATCACATTATCCCACTCACGTGGGAAATGGTAATCAAGTACGAAAAAAATTGATTTATTAAAACCTGGTGTAAAATTCTAGAGAAATTCCAGAGGCTGACAACAGAGTTTAGGAGTGAATAAAAGGTGGAAGTTGAGGGTAAATGGAAACAAGTATGGTTAAGAGGTGTAGCAGGGGATTGAGACAGATGGATTAAGTATAAGTCTGAATAGGCAGGATCTGGTGAAAGTGGAGCACTTTAGTTATCTGGGAGTGGATAGGGTGGCATATGAAGCTAAGGGAGCTGATATGAATCATAGTGTGGATAAGGGGCCAAGGCTTTGGGTATATTAAGGGGCATGTGGGAGGAGCAGTCACTGTATTTTAGAGCAAAGATGGGTATGTTTGAAGGTATAGTAGTTACAAAAGTGCTGTTTGAATGCCAGTCTTGAGCCTTGAAGACAGAAGGAAAGAACAGAGTGGACATTTTGGTGATGAAACGCCTGAGGGCCACATGTAGTGTTAGATGAGTTGATCATGTAGAGGATGACAGTGTATGATACATGTTTGATTATAAGCACACCCTGATTGAGAAAACCAACCAGGGTGTGCTGAAATACTTCAAAGAAATGGAGAAGATGAATGAACAAAGATTGACTGAAACGATCTTCTAGTGAAAAGTGGAGGGAGGAAGGGGAAGACCAAGAAGGAGATGGAAGGATGGAGTTGAGTAGGCATTAGGGTATCCAGGTGTGAACATTCAGGGTAGTGAAATGTGCCCTTAGGAAAGGATCATTTGGATTGATGTGGTAGGGAGTTGATTATCTGTCAGTGGGCTGAACATGGACATGTGAAGTGATCAAGGTAAACCATGAAGTAATCTCTGGGGCTTGGCTGTGAATGGTAGGCTTTGGTTTTGATATATTATACATGACAGCTAGATAATGGATTTATGTAAATGCTGCCTTTTGTTTATGTACCTTGCTGTGGTGGGTGTGTCATATGGTATATTAGAAAAATATGAGTTAATGCCTTGGGTAAAAGAAAGGCCTATAAATGGAGAGATTTACTGTGAAGTGATTTATGAATCTCATACTTGATATTAACTTAAGTACAAGAAATGGTTTCACTGTGTTTACATTGGTTTTGAGAGACAGTAATGTGATTGTTGGTTAAAGTAACTTTTAAAAAGATATGTAAAAACTGCCATTGATAGAGTAAATATTAGATTTAGCTGTAAATAGGTATTAGATTTACCTTTGAAAGGAAAAGAATATCTTGCAATTATATTAGGATACTGATAGGTTGGACAGTAATAGATATGTAGAGACTGGTTTTTGATATCATGAACATAACTCTTTAGTAAATCTGAGAAAAAG